>JACN01021215.1:0-14280 GCA_000787155.1 Scartelaos histophorus | reverse complement strand
CCAGTAGGGTGGCTGGTAGGGGGGCTGGCAGGGGGGCTTCCTGTAGCCCATATCAACTCTGACCCCACACAAACTCTCAAAGCCACAATCACTTTTCCCTCCACATGGACTAAACTCTTCGCACTTGTCCCTATACAAACCCAGTCATGGGTTACTCCTGAACTGTGGGAGGGTTGGGTTTAAGATAAGATAAAATATGCCTTTATTAGTCAAAAAGTGGGGAAATTCCAGTGTTGCAACACACACTGGCCTCTGTATTATCACAATTGTTCTCTCTGTTGCTGTGCTGCCATTGCACTGCTGCTCAAGACTTGTATTTTTGCGTAATTTGCATTGTGGTTGAATCCTGAATGAAGCGCTCTCAGCTCTTATTGTTGTCCCTGTTGTAAATGTTCCGAATGGCCTTTCACACTCCTGCACCTAATGTCTGTTCTATGTCACTTTACTATTCACTATATACAGTACAGTACAGTACAGTACAGTATAACATAACAAAATATATATGAGAGAGGAGGAGAGAGGAGAGGCAGAAGATTTAGAGGAGAGAGAGAGAGGAGGTGGAGGACAGAGGGGAAAGAGAAAGATAAAAGAAAGAGAGGAGGACTGAGAGAAGAGGCCAAGAAGAAAGAAATCGATGAAAGAAAAACAGAAGAAAGGAGGGAACAGAGAGGGGAGAAGGAAGGGGACTGAATCAGAGAGAGAAATGAAAAAGGAGAGCAGGGGAGGGCAGAGAGAGGTCAGAGTTTGAAGAAGAAAAGATGAACGTGTGCATATGAATGAGCGGCTGAAGTGTGTGTGCGGTCACTGCTGCTCTCGGCCTTGACTCTGTTTTGTCCATGAATCACAGTTTGTGTCACTGCGAAGAACAATTTTACTCAAACTGACTCAGAACATTTTTTACATTTCCCCGTGTTCACTTGAAAACTACATCACAGGGTGGAAACGAACATTTGGAGCTTTGGAGATGTAGAAAGACTAACGATCAAGGGTTACTCAAACATGTGAATGAAACAGACGGTTGCTTTGGTTGCTATGACACAGTCGTAATTCCTAACAACGAAACTCAGCTCCAGTTTGCCTCGATGAGCTTCATTTGACTGAAGCTAAACACTGTGTATGGACTGCATATTTCTCCTCTTGTATCAGGTTATTCATCTTGTTTTCAGATTTATTATCTACTTTCTAGTTCTGAGTTGGTTGTATAATCTAAAAAAGTCACATATATTTCTTCCAAGACTCAACTAGTCAGAAAATCTTAAAATTAAATGAAATAAATGTCTAAAAGGAGCGAGAATCCATTTCCCATAGTTTTCCCTGCAGCACTTCACTTGTTTTCAGATTCAGTGATACAGATTTGCTTGATACAAACTACGAACAACTATCATGTCAGACTGATTTAAGGACAAATATCTAGAATTTTGCAACTGAGAATTGATTATCAGGACATTCAGACTAATTATTAAGTCGTTTTAAGTATGTTTATCTAGAATTAAGCAGAATTTAAAGCATTTTATCTAGAATTTGGCATTAGAGAACTTACCAGGCCATGCAGACTAATCATAAAGTGGTTTTAAGTATGTTTATCTCAAACTTTGCATCTGTAAACTTATTTCCAGCCCATTGAAGAGTCTGGAGGGAATTTATTTGAAGAGAACTTGTCAGGCAAATTCAATTTGTCAACTGGACAAAAGTTTATTTGGTTGAATACATTTTGCAGCTCATCCAAGCTGCTTCTTAAGAACTGAAGAAGCAACTTGGATAAATAAACTTTTGTCCAGTTGACAAATTGAATTTCTCCTTTTGCCATGGATTTTCCCTGGACGACTGAAGGACTCTGCTCAAGTAAAATGATTTTGCTGCATGGACAAATAATTTCACAACTTTTAAGTTATTTTCTGATAGATTTAAGTGTTTATAGCTTAGACTTTGGCCAAGCATGTTTGCAGTGTGCGTCTTATGTGCTGCTGCTTTGGTGTAAATACACTGCAGAGAAGCTTGGCCAAAATGTAAGATATAAAACACTTAAATCTATCAGAAAATGACTTAAAAGTAGTGAAATCATCTGTCCATGCCATGTCATTTTACTTGACAAGTTCTCTTAAAATAAACTCCCTCTAGACTAGAATGAAGCATCTCTGAACTAGTAAGTAGAGAATAAATCTGAAAACAAGACGAATAACCTGAGATATTCAGAGATATTTGCATTGTATGCTCTAGTCAGTCACTTTTATTAAAATTGTAAAACATAACACAAACAACCTACTAAAATTATTAAAGTCAAGACTATCAAAGTGTTTTTATGAGTAAAATAGGTTTCTCCCAGTTTGTAGTGTTGTTTTAATATTTATTATGTCTCAAAATGAGCGTTGGTGTGAGACTTTCTAAACACAAAAGTGTCCTCCGCTTAAGTGTTCACTTTATTTGTGTGCTTTTGAACATAATGTCACGTGCACCTGCAACTTGCCCTTCAATTATTATTTTTAAATATTTATTCATTTTAGAACCACTCAGAAACCCAGGCTGGGTCCAAATGTTCACGCTATTCCCCACTCAGGGCACTATTTAGGGGTCATGTGATTTTAAGGGGGATCTGAATGTCCAGTGAGGGAAAAAGTAGTGCACTCAAAATTTCCCACAATGCACCTTGAAAAGTAGTGGACGCCGGTGTAACTCGTGCATCTATAATAAAAACTGGATAAAGCATAAACATAAACGTTTTATATTTTATAAATACTCAAAGCGCCTAAATAGCTTTCCCATAGTACAGAACAGAAAAGGTCTGAAAATTCATCTTTTATCATTATCATATATCATCTATGCATCATCAGCAAGTCCCCCCATGGTATTATTATGTCCATTACATTTTCAACACAAAAATTGGCTATGTTAACAAAAACCTCTGTGCTATCACTTCTTTTGCAGCTCGGTAGTAAATACACATCTAACATTGTAACAAACCAAGAAAATAAAACTTGCCAATTTAAGGTCTGCTACTTTAATTATGCATGTTGCCTTCAAGTTCATTCATTTAAAGCAGTGTTACCCTGTACCAGGATGGTGAGTTTGTTGACCAGGGTTCCCACGGTCATGGAAATTCTGAAAGAGTCTTGGAAATTGAAAATGTAATTTTGAAGGCCTGGAAATGTCATGGAATTTTGTAAATTCCAATGAATGTTTTGTAAAAGTCATGGAATTTGAGTATCTCTTTCATGCAAAACATAAAAATTTAAAAGAGACAACAATAAATGCATTGACACTATTTTGAATGCTAAAAAACTCAAATACCATAAGGTGAGTGGAAAGGGTTCACTTATCATATTTAGCTCTAAAAGTAAAGCTTAATTTTACACATAAAGTGCATAAAGTCATGGAAAATGTACTGTAGGTCATGGAAAAGTAATGGAAAAAGATGAGTGAAAAAGCGTGGGAACCCTGCTGACACATTCAGTCCAACAGACAGCGGTGTGAATGTGAGATCTCCCTCAGTATCTGTGGGTCACATATTACACATGTTACACTCGCCTGTACTGAGGAAGTAAATGCAGAAGGGAACATTCTTTTTGGGCCCATGCGCCAATGAGCACAGGCCACTGAAAACAACACAACGCCATCTTGGGTTCATCTTCAGATTTTTTTATACTTCTATGTGGACAATGCATTGCGAGATTTGGGAAACAGCAGTGTTTAGCGGCAGGAGTTTAACTGCACACAACCCAACTGAGTGAAGCAGATAAAAGCGCTGGTTTATGGCAGTATTAGCACTGCTTTACCTCCAGCTGTTAAAAGAGCAATAATTTCCACATCTCAGACAAAAATCTAATTATCCAGCCTGTTTGTGTGAGATAATTTCGGACAAAAATGCACATGATTATTATAAGACCACACATACTTGAGTGATTTCATCATTATTTATGTCATAAATAAAGTTTGATCAGACTTTAGCACACTTTTGAATATCACTATTCCGACACATCTTTTCTTGTTTTTTTGAGAGAGAGTTGGGATTGTCTAGCCAGGCACATCTCTCACTGTTCTTCGATGTTCTTAATCTCAACAACTCTCAAGTCACACACAAAACCAGTCACAGTAGCCAACTTCAGAGTGACACACATTTGTAGTCCCCTTCTTTCTATTTAGGCTAAATGGTGTTCTCCGCAGACGCCTATATGACCAAATGAATCCAGTACAAAGGGCCCATACAGCCTCTCTTTTAGATTAGATATTTTCTCAAAGCCTGGCCACGGGAAACAGGCAAGATTTTTGAACAAATGAGCATTGGACATTTTCCCATTGTCCGATGTCCTCTGTGGCTGTATTATTCTCTAATGATGAGCTTTGCACTGACCCAAGCATCTTATGATATATGAGAGTGCAAAGTATAATAGGCTTAATATACCTGCAAAATATCAAATAAGAACCAGGTTTCAATGAATCGCTGGGTCCCCTTTAAACATCAGGTGCAGGTGAACATTTTGATAAATAACTGCCAGTTCTAAGGACAGGAGGTGCTGGGACAATTCTACATTTGCTGCTTGTTGGACATTCTGTATTTTTGAATTATGACTATTTCTTATTCCGCTTCATTCTTCTGTTTGCTAAATTAAGAATTTTGTGAAGACCGCCGAGATAACTGTAGTTGTGATTTTGGGCTATACAAAAATAGCCCATTGAATAGCCATTGAATTGAATTGAATTGAAAGTTCCAAATAAACGGCGAGTCTAATGTAGGTGCTGGAAGACAGAAGTTGTATCTGCAACAACAGGACGCAGGACTGATGCTCCCGTCGTCTCTACAGAAATCGAGCTTAAAACCACATTTAATGACTTTCTGTAATTCAGGAGTCACTTGTGGGAAACTCCCTGCTCTGTAGATTTTTTTGTTGTAACATTTCAAACGAACTCGCCTACGTCTGTATAGAAAGTCGCCTAAATTATAGTCATACTGGGTAATAGAATATGACTACCATATTTTCCTAATTTACTGAACAAGATTTTTGTGAGGAAGGATTTAATCTCCTGCCCCAAATTGCCACCTTGTCTCAAATAAACGCCTGGTCTGTTAAGCGATTGAAACAAATAAAACAGCACAGTTATTATTTGGTATTTTACGGTGTTCATGTCAGAAAAGCGGAATGCTTGAAAAATAATGTTTATGCCGCTACTCCGACAATTAGACAATGTCAGTGTCTAAATAGTGACATGTTGGAATAGCAGTGTGGAACCAGAGGGGGGTTAGGTAATAGCTTGGACAATCGGACACAGCCCCATAGATACACAACTGAACAGGAAGTAGTGACGCTAACAGTGTGGTTGCCAGGTGCTAATATTGTGCACAGAGCCTGCTGGGGTTTCCTGACACTATTTTGTGAGTTGCGTAAACCTACGTTTGTTTAAATTAAGGTCACTCTAAGTCATGCAAACAGAATGATATAGACTAAACATGTTTACACAAAGTCGGTTAGAGCATGCGACTCTGCTGCTATGCGCTCTGTCCTTTGAGTCGTATCACATAGCATAACAATATTAGCCACAAAGTGTATCGGATTCAGTTTAACCTTTAAGCTCGCCGCTCCCCTGTCACGTTAGCTTCTGAACATAGACTCGTAATGAAGACAGGCAGAGGACAGAGCGGTTTTAATGAAGAACACATGATCCGTGTGGGGAGCCTTGGACTACATTTAAGTCCATCACATGTGCACGGGTATTTCTGTCCGTGGCTCTGTTGACCGTCGGAGAAATAGAGCAGGTGATGACCGCATGTCTCTGGTGTATTTTGGGGTTTATGTCTCCTCTCGAAAGCATTCACGCCGTCATAAAGAAACGCAACAGACTTCAATAATAATCACGGTGTGTGGACTGTAAATGTTTATAGTGAATTTGAAATGGTCCTTGGTGTGGATGCAGCGGATGTGGCGGCGTCAGCTGTTACTGTGGAATCTTACGGGCAAAGCTGGAGTAGATTTGTAGGTCATGTTTGCTTAGAAAATGATAAGAGTTTAAATATAGAATAGTATGACTCCAAACATGTCAAAATAATATGGTCAAGCATGCTGAACTTTATTTTTGTCCTATTTCCTAGCATCAAATATTTAGGGTTCTGCTCTCCTGTATGTAGTTATTTCTCCTCTGTAATTATATTGATTATATCTTGTTTAAAAAAAAATCAAATCAAATCAAAGCAAGAAATGTTGAGGGGGGAAAAGTATAATTCATTTAATCATGCTTTGATTAATATCAAAGATAGCAAAGATAAATAAAATAGAACATTTTCATTGGTAATTGCTATGGCAACAGTGCTAGTTTTTCATCAACATGAAGTAATTTTGGCAGCTGTGACTGATTTGCATGTGATAACCTTTTTCACATTTCACAACAATGATAAAGGTTAAATCAATATTGAGAACTCATAATAACAAATACTGCATGGAGCATAGGAGCACAGGATGATCCAAGCACAAAGCAGAGTCTGCCAACACCAGTCTCTAAAATCTGTGGGAAATAAATCTAAAATGTTTCTCTCTGGTGAACCCCAACCATAGACTGTATAAAAAAGTGGACTAAGCAAGTGTGACGTCACTCATAGCGTTTAGCGCCGCTCAGATGAGGCTCGTGATGCTAACGGCTACAGGAGCGAATCTGGAGTCAGGCTCTGTGTTATGAATAGGATTTTTTTGACTAACAAAATAGCGAAAAAAAATTCAGGATCATGAGTCGCGGGTTAATAAGAACATTTTAAGACCAAGATGAAGAGGATCACAGCAGCAGTTACAGAGGGAAGAGCGACAAGATCCTAATGTAAGTCAATGGGAGCCAGAGTCAGAAGGAGCCGGAAGAGCCTCCTGTCGCACTTCCTGTTTGGCACGCAGCGGCTAACGTGTTAGCTCTGTCCATTCATATATACGGTCTACGACCCCAACACCTGCATCAACCATGAATCAGTGTGTAATAAACATAGACTGTATATATGAATGGACAGAGCTAACACGTTAGCCGCTGCGTGCCAAACAGGAAGTGCTCCAGGAGGCTCTTCCGGCTCCTCCTGACTCTGGCTCCATTGACTTACATTAGGATCTTGATCTTCCCTCTGTACCTGCTCCAGTGATCCTCGTCATCTTGGTCTTAAAATGTTCTTATTAACCCATTTTACATAATCCAGAATTTTTTTCCGCTATTTTGTTCGTCAAAAAAAATCCTATTCATAACATAGAGCCTGGCTCCAGATTGGCTCCTGTAACATGAAACACCCTTCACTAAGACACTTAAAAACACTGAACGTTTGATAGCACGCAGCACTTTAAACATATTTTCACATGGCGTAAACTATCAAATATTTTATTTGGTATCTTTATTACTGGGGCATTTATTTGTTTCAATCACTTAAACGTTTGAGATCAGGCAGCAATTTGAGCAGATGGTTAAATCCTTCCTCACAAAAATCTTGCTCAGAGAAACTGGCAAAATATAGTACTGAAAATCTTTTAACCAGTATGATTATAATTTACAGTTTTTTATACATTGGCCTGGCGACTACTTTGTCTACCTGGTTGGCACGATTGCTGCCACCCCGTCCCCTCACCACAGCTTTCCTCTTACACCACAGTGGCTACAATGACATTGCTGCTTCCTCCTCTGCTTCCATTTCCTGCCCACTGTGTTGCTCCATCTTTCTTTTTTATGTTGCTTTCGGATTTTGCAGCAACGTCATCTGTTCCTCCACTTTTTCAGTCAAGGTGAGTGTAATCGGACGCAGCGCAGAGAATATAGCCTATCCATTCTGAGTCACACGAGCAGTCTGGTAAAGGCAGGACTGAACTGAAGTCAAACCTGCTCCTGTCGGCTGTAAACATCAGGCTCTCTGTGGTGTTGCTGCACTAATCATGAGATCTTGGTTAATAAAGCACAAAAATGGGGAATGGAAGTCTGAGCTCCTCCTCAGGAGAACCAGAACAACTGCTGGGGGTTATTTACAAAATATACACCTGCACCTGTTATTTAAAGGGGACCTGGCAGTAAATTGAAACCCTGCTATTATTTGGTATTTTACAGCATTAAAAAGACATTGCACATAATGGGTTTTAAAAATGTATTTATTGTCTTTCCTTTACCACTTTTAATCCAGGGGCACAGTGGCACTTTAGCTGACAGCTGCTGGGCCCTGGAGGAAAAGGCGACAGTATTAATTGACCATTTACCTTTTAAAGGGAGTAGTGGGGCTGACACAATAACCACAAACATGAATCACTGTGGTGATTCATTTGCATTTATTTGCATTTCTGGCGTTAGACATTCAATAAACAAAGACGTATTATATCACTGTTGTGTCTTGTTCTAATAGCTGCATACTAATAAACTTTATTTCTACTATTACTATACAATGAGTTAAGTAATTTAGTAGCCTAAGTAACCAAAAGTTATGGAGGTGGGCTGCAGTATCAGTGCATACCACACGTCTGAGCCGCTAACCAGCTCCCCCTTTAAAGGTTGTGTTAAGGTTTAAGTGGAATATATTGTACAGTGGCAGTGGGGTTGGTGCTTTATTGGTTTATAGGTTTTAAAGTTTACTTGATGTATGGTTTTAGGGGTTTTGTGTACAGTATATACAGTCAGGCCCAAAACATTTGGAGAGCGACACAAGTTTTTGTTATTTTAGCTGTTTACGTAAACGTATTCAGAATACAATTATATAATCCGTATGGGCTTAAAGTGCAGACTCACAGCTGTAATTTGCGAGTTTTCACATCCAAATTGAAGCAAGGGTTTAGGGATTCCAGCTCTTTAATATATAGCCACTTCTTTTTCATGGGATCAAAAGTGATTGGACAATTGACTCAGAAGGCTGCAAATACAGTAAATAAATAAATAAAGAAAGAAAGAAAGAAAGAAAGAACAAGGCTACATGGGCTCTTCCTTCATTGACCTGTCACCAATGAAGCAGTGAAAATTGCATTTGGAAGCTGTTGCTGTGAATACACAACATGCGGTCAAAGGAGCCCTCAACAGAGGTAAAACCATCCTGAGGTGTAAAAAAGAAGAAATCCATCGGAAAGACAGCAGAAATGTTAGGAGTGACCAAATCAGTAGTTTAGTACATTCTGAGAAAAAAAGAGTCTGGTGAGGTTGGGAACTCAAAGAGGCCTGGACGTCCACAGAAGACAGCAGTGGTGGATGGTCACAGAATACTTTCCACGGCGAAGAAAAACCCCTTCACAACATCCACTCAAGTGAAGAACACTCTCCAGGAAGTAGGTGTATCAGTATCTAAGTCTAACATAAAGAGAAGAGTGCATGAGCGTACATAAGGTGCAAACCAATAATCAGCCTCAAACACAGAGAGGCCAGAATTGACTTTCCCAAAAAACACCTGAAGAAGCCAGCCCAGTTCTGGAACAAGATCCTTTGGACAGATGAGACTAAAATCAACCTGTACCAGAAGGATGGGAAGAAGAACGTTTGGGGAAGAATTGGAACATCTCATGATCCAAAGCTCCACATGTTCTGTAAAACATGGTGGAGGCTGTGTGATGCTTCCAATGCCACTGAGTCACTTGTGTTTAATGATGATGTGACAAAAGACAAAAGCACCTGGATGAATTCTGAAGTGTACTTTCTGCTTTCTGACACAGCCAAATGCAGCAAAGCTGATCACCAGATCTCAATCCAATTGAGCATTTCACTTGCTCAAGACAAAACCTAAAGCAGAGAGACTCACAAATAGGCAACAACTAGACAGCTGCAGTGCAGGCCTGGCAGAGCATCATGAAGGAGCAAACCCAGTGTTTGGTGATGTCCAGGGGTTCCAGACTTCAGGCAGTCATTGCCTACAAAGGATCCTCAACAAATATTGAAAAGTAACATTTTACTAAGGGTTATGTTAATTTGTCCAATTACTTTTGAACCCCTGAAATGAGGATTGTTTGTATAAAAATGGCTACACATCATATATTTTTGTTCAACCCTTTGAATTAAACCTTAAAGTCTGCATTTCACTTTTTTTTGTAGTTGTTTCATTTCATATCCAATGTGGTGGCGTACAGAGCCCATGAAGATGTGTCACGGTCCAAATATTTCTGGGCCTAACTGTAATAGTTGGTGTTTTAATAGTTATTTTAATAGTTATTTTGGGTTAGTTTTATGAAGTGTTAGAGGAATATTTTAAGCTGTTAACTGATGTTAATTTTTCCATCCCTCTTTTAGCCATTGTAGTTTTGTGTTCTGCTGCTGGAGAGGAAACTGCTGCCTGCCTCCATTTTGCACCTGCACTTTTTGCATCTGCACTTTTTGCATCTGCACTTTTTGCACCTGCACTTTTTGTAAACTACTGAAGAACAAGAAGTAAAATTGTCTTCACGCCTTTGTCTGTATTTTCTCAATGTACCACCACACCACACCACACAATGCTAGTGTAGCCTCTGCAGTAATCTCTGGAAGTTTTGAGCTTTCATGAGTGAACATGTATCCTCTTTGTGTTGCCTAACGAGGAGGTATTACACTTCTATACTAAATGTTTTTCTGATCTAGGATAAAATGTTGCTTCCTCATTATAAACAGACCTGGAGTTGGGTTTTGTTTCACACTTTTAACAAAACCTACATGTTTTGTTAAAAGTGTGAAACTCTATATATTTAGAGTGAGTTAGTCTCTCAAATGGAAAACACAGTGCAAAAAACTCTTTTCCACCTTGTGATGTCATGAGGTAATACAGGAAGTGCTACAGTATGTTTTTAAACTCCATACACCTTCACTAAATTCATGTCAGCCCTAAAAAGTCCAATCGCGACTGAACTAAAAGGTTGAATGTATCTGTTAACTTGAAAACTATCACTTCATGACATCACAGTGTGGAACATTTTGAGCTTTGGAGATATAGACAGACTAATGATTTAGGGCGATAAGGATTACTCAGACACGTGTGAATGAAACAAAAAGCAACTCCAGCTATGTTTTTGAGGAGGCAACCACATTGTAACATGACTCAAAGCTCACAAGAGTCCATTTTGCGTAATATCGGACCTTTATATCAATAAGAGCGAGGCCGCCTACATCTTAAATCTGCGCCTCTGAACAAGCATCACTCAAAAACATCTATTCCGTCGCAGCGGGGGGGTTAACCACTCTGCCGCTGCAATAACTATAATGCAATCTTGTGTTCCAGGTTCTTCTCATTTGTTTGTCCTCAGCCCGCTCTGACTCAGCGCTCTGTGTGGGCCGTGGAGAAGGTCATTAGATTGTATTTTCACACAGTTTTGATGTATGGCGTGTTTATGGAGCTTTAATGAGCGGCTCCCATCACTCAAACTGACTCTGTAACCTGGAGGACAGCGCGAGAAACACAGGGAAAACAACGCAGATTTATGGGACCTGACGTGTAATAATGTAGGTTTGTTATTAGAAAGATACAGGACTATATTTGGGGAAATACTGATAGCTGTGTGGAGGGTGAGATTTGGAAAATATGTAGAAGACGAGGCAGTGGTTGAGTGGCTCGCCTCACACCAAGGAGTGTTACGACCCAACTCCCTAGGGTCAGGAAAGTCACAAAAACCAAGGTGGAAAATGGTATAAAATTAGGGGATAAAGGGATATGAAAGGCAAAATAACAAAAGTGGTCACAAATATATACACAAAATAACTTAAAACTAAGAAACAAAATAACAAAATTAACAAATGACAAGTTTTGTGCCATAATACAAGTGAGGTAGGTCTATAAAAAAACAAACTAAAGTCACCAAACTAAAACTGGGCGTACATTTTGCAATATTTCCAATTGTTTCATTCAACTTCAGATCAAACTGTACGACCAAATAACAGGTTTTAAAAGTTCACGGCTCACGATTCATGTTCTCACACTATACAAACGACTTCAACAGTGAAACCTTCAGGAGAGGAGACTGGATTTTAAACAGGTTTGATTTTCTTGCGACCTGCGATTGCAGATCGGGAGCTGGTCGTGATCGGTTCTCGTTATCCCATGTAAACTACAAGAAGCACAACACATGATTAAGCCAAAACTCAGGCAGATCCCCAAAACAGTTGCACAAGTGAAAAATCGACTCAAAAAAGGCAAAAAATCTGCCCAGTTTTAGGGATGCATAACAACTAAATCACAAGTGTCCCAAAATAAAGTTTCATAAACCCACAAACAGAATTGAGTGACAACTAAAAAGATACAAAAAACTAAACTAGTCTCACAAAAGTCAGACACGTATTAGCACAAATCAAAGTGAAACTAAAGAGACACAGACACAAAATGGCACGCTGACCACAAAGTCCACTACTTACTAGCCGCTTACTCTATAGGCACAGTCAATCACAGACACTCATGTAGGTTTTTGAATATTTCATTAAGCATAGAATTAATGAGCCATTAAGTGCAAGAGTGTATAGCTGATCTGATCACTAAGTGTGTCATGAGTTGCGTGGAGCCCAGTGAGTCTAGTAAGAAGCAAGATCGATGATTTGACATGAAATTTCATCTTTCTTGAATAGATATTTCCCATAATATTCAAGCAAATACTGTCAGAGCGTGTTTTCAGATATATGTATTCAAATATTTCAATCAATCTCATGTTCATATTACTCAGAACTTAGATTAACATCCCAACCATGTTTTAGAAAATTAAAAAAAGAATTAAGATTACCCTGTCGCACCACATGACATTTTTTAAGGCCAATTCATGTATACAAAAAAACAACTAAATTTTAAGATTTGTTAAAAATCCTTGTACATCATTGACCTAAATGCAGACTGTACATGGGGAAGTTCTTTTGACCTCAAGAGCTGCTTACACAATTCATCTGTACTGGGGTAAGACACATTTTGCTCAAATACAAAGTGAAAAAGTACACTCCTCGTATTCCTGTAGTTGCTTTGATCAAATCCAGTGTTGCAGAATGCTTCTTACATGTCTCTCTCTCTCTCTCTTTCTCTCAGAACTCATTCTCCCAGCATGCACCACCCTCCCGGTCACCCAGAGGTCTCCAGTCCCCTCCAGCATTTCCTCTTTTTCTTCCGTTTCTCCGCTGACGCAGCATCAGGACCCTGGGAGCTTTCAAACACGCAACACGCTAAGAGGTTTGTCAAAGGGACGTCATGTTACTAAAATTACTCGTCACGTGACCATTTCATGTAAAGCGGTGAGACTTACCCAGAGTTCACTGCGTTCAGGCCCATATACGAATCACCAGCGGCATTATGGGAGATTATGCCACATGTATTTAAATGCACACTAGTGACAAGTACATGTATTTTATATAAGGAGATGTTCTGAATGTGAGCAGGTCTGAAACCAAACAAAACTAAGTCATCTCTCTTTTTCTCTCCTTCCTTCTGTCTTTCTTTCCTTCTGTCTCAGAAGAAACCAAGCTAAAGTGTCCTCCAGCGACTCCCACACTCTTAATCTCAAGTCCTCCCTGTAGCTTTGTGTCCCACTCAGAGCAACATTACAAAATGGACTTTTCAGCTCTTTGAACCAGGTTATAGTTGTTTCTTCTTCTCATTTACCCTTTCGGAGTTGTTTTTGGAATGATTTGTGCATGTTTGAGCAGTCTTTACTTATTTTCAAGATGCCAAATTATGGATAAATCCCCGCTTTAACTGCCACAGGAAAGCCCGGTGCTCTATATTTCATTCTCTACAACCGTGATGTGCACCCATTCATTGGAGGCTCTTTGTTATGATGACGTTAACAGTGACGCCAGTTCTCACTGGGCACCGCACTTCTAATCCTTCATCGGTGACCCTCGTTCTTTCTGTCTTTCTTCCTCTCTCTATTCTCTCCCCTCTCTCTCTGGTCCCCCCTCGTCTCACTTTTCTTCCTACTTCCCACTTAAATCTTAAAGTTACACCATATTAGCACAAGGGCATCAGGTAGACTTAAATCCTATAGGCTACAACCACAGGTCAAACTTATATAGGATATCACCGCAAACAGATGCACTCATTTCAGATTAATGCCTCTTTTCCTGCTTAAAAACTGTTCCCTGGACGCACTGAGGCTGAAAGTTGGACTCGCCATAACTGTTAAAGCACACAGCTCTGTTATTATCCAGTCATGAGCCTGTAGTAGTAACAAGCCACTAGTGGAGAGGTGGGGCTGGGCACGAGTATAGATTGTAAAAAAAAGTATGACATAGAACATGCATAGACATAAAATATGTCTATGCAGATACACGTTCAGTTTTAACCAAAATATTAAACATATAGCCTAATACAAAATAACTAAATGTTTTATCTAGGTGAAGTTGCGCCCTCTATTGACGAGCCGCCACTGCTCTCCCCTC
>JACN01120684.1:0-18394 GCA_000787155.1 Scartelaos histophorus | reverse complement strand
TTTTGACTAGTGGTGTATATCATTAATTTCTCAGTTCCTCCTCAGACCACAAGACTAAACATACATACAGAATGCTTATTAATGCTTTTTGTTCATGTAAATTGACTTTGCATCAACTCTTTCTCTAACTGCTGCAGCAAGGATCATCATTTTGGTCTTAAAATATGATGAAGTATAAGTACGATATCGTCACCTTCCTAAAATAATCGCCTAAGTCACTTTTTTCCTAAGTTTACTTTGCCATAATTTAGGCCATAATTTCAATTTTCGGGGGAGTTTTTGGTCACATTTTGGTCACATTTTGGTCGCATTTTGGTCGCATTTTGGTCGCATTTTGGTCGCATTTTGGTCGCATTTTGGTCGCATTTTGGTCGCATTTTGGTCGCATTTTGGTCGCATTTTGGTCGCATTTTGGTCGCATTTTGGTCGCATTTTGGTCGCATTTTGGTCGCATTTTGGTCGCATTTTGGTCGCATTTTGGTCGCATTTTGGTCGCATTTTGGTCGCATTTTGGTCGCATTTTGGTCGCATTTTGGTCGCATTTTGGTCGCATTTTGGTCGCATTTTGGTCACAATTTGGTCACATTTTGGTCGCATTTTGGTCACATTTTGGTCACATTTTGGTCACATTTTGGTCGCATTTTGGTCACATTTTGATAGCGCATTTTGCGAGTGGATCTGTAGCTGCGTCCCGTCTCTGCAAATCAGATAGATGCACGATCTGTTAGCGTCAAAAACAAACATGGTGGCTTACATGTAAAAAAGGCGGAAAAACAACAGAAAGGACTGAGAAATTGCCTTGATTTTCTTCAATCAATGCTCCAAATTATGACTTTTCTCAGGTAAAAGAAGTTATATATCGTCACCTTCCTAAAACTTTTTGCTTAAGTTTACTTTGCCATAATTTAGGCCATAATTTCAATTTTGGGGGGAGTTTTTTGTGTTTCCTGAAAAACCTGAAAAAATGACATATGCGATTATTTTAGGAAGGTGTCGATATATGATCCTGGCATCCTTAAATAAATTCCTATTCCTAATATGGAAGCGAGCTCCAAATTTGCTCCTATAATTGCTGGAATCATGAGTTTCATTTGACTAGAGCTGAATGGGCGACATCTCACTCCCTTTAGACAGTTGAATCATTTAGTAGACTTTAAAAATATGTAAAAGCTCATTAATGTCCATTTAACAGAATATGTCTCAACACAACTTGTTTTAAGCAAATATGCAGTTACGCTTAGACCTAATTCCACTAACCTGGCACAATAATGAAATGTCACAGGAGGAAGGCAGCATAGGTTTTATATGAGATCCCTTGGCCCCTACACTAAGCAGTAATGCGCAGTAAGGAAACATTACTAATGGGGCTGTAATAGGAACACGCTTTTACTTCAGCGGAGATGCGACAGGAGCATCATATGTGGACCTCTCACACACTGTAATGGAGTGCAGCCCCGAGCCTCTTTAGAGAGTAGTGTGCACAGATTACAGATGCCCGGGGGCTGCCTCTGCTCCTCAGGGCAACAGAGGGGACACTGTGGCCGTACTGTCCATTCTGTTTAGAGGATTGGCAAAAGAAGAGTGGCCAAGACCCAAACAAAAGGTTACTGTGGTGTCTGAGTGCAGTGCCTGTTCAGAATGATATACAGAAGAGCCGCGGGATTCAATAGGGCCTGGACTGGAGAGGATAGACGCTTAGAGGTACGGATGTCTGCCTGTATTCACTTATTTGATAATCAGATATCATCTTAAAGGTGAACTATGCAGCTTTTCTGGTGGGTGTTTCTATTGCTGAAAAATACATTAGATCCTTATATAGGGGCGACTCTCCACAGATCTGAACTGTAATGCAGTGTAGTGCTGTAACATGCTAGTCTCCCTCGTGATAGATGGAGGTTTAGACTTTACTGTGCAAGATTTCCATGGAGATAAGCAGGTCCTGCACTAGAAAGGTTACACAGTGCACCTTTAAGAACAAAACATGATCTCGTATTATTTATACTTAAAACAGAGCCATTTCAATTCAAAATATGTATCATAATGGTAAGTCTACATGTAAATCACTTTTTATATACAGCTCTGGAAAAAAAATAAGACTATTAGACTAAATAAGGCATTTTTTTTCTGCTTCACGAGGGACTGATGAGGTGATCACATGAACCAAATTTTATTTATGGAGGACAAATATAAAAACCACTGGTGTGTTCATGAAAGCTCTGATGTGGCTTATTCCACCAAATATTGAGTTATTGTGTTGTATTAATATGAATATGATCTTTTCTTTGCATTATTTGAGGTCTGAACACACAGCATCTTTTTTGTAATTTTGGCCATAGTCGTTTTCTGCAAATAAATGCACTTAAATGAATTTTTATTTGGAATTTATGAGAAATGCTGTCTGTAGTTTATAGAACACAAACCTATAAGTAGTAAAATCAGACAAACTGATCATTTTGCAGTGGTGTCTTTTTCCCAGAGTTGTATATTCTGTCTGTATTAACCTTACTAACATTCACACGGTTTGATTTCATACAAGAGGAATGGTGATCTGTTGTGTCTAAAAGTAAACAGGATTTTCCGATTATTCAGTATTGTGATAGTGAGGAGTGTGTGAGGAGCACAGTCAATGTCAAATACAAGAATCATCCCAAGGCAAACTGAACACAGCTTCCATCTTTCTAATGCAACTGTATATAGAACAAAATAGTAGAAAGAAACAAGACATACTTCTACTTAAAAAAATACAAGTAATTATGTGTACTATAATGTTTTTTGTTATTTTTTTACTATAAAAAGTTGCAACATTTTACCTTTTGATCAAAATTCTCAGGCGTTAGAAAGAAGTTGTAAAGTGGCACAAAGTATCCCTCCAGTAGCCCCATTAAGAGCACCAGGTAAACACCGTCTGCAAACTGCAAAGATAAAAATCTAAATTATTTCTGGAAATATACAGTAAATTATGTTATAAACTGATAAAATGGTTTTGATTCGATTCATCTTTCAAGTAAATGTTTTGTGTAGCTGATAATAGTACCTGTGTATCCAACTCCGACACCTCGAGGTTGAGCTTGTTCAGATGCTTGTTGACGAATGTGATTAGTGTCTGAAACAAATAAGAGGTTCATTATTATCGTCATATTTATTTTTTTAATTTTTGCATGAACAAAACCAAATGATTATATAAAACAATTACAGAATTTAAAGTCCTTGTTAAATCCATTGTCACGTTTGTGTTGCTGTTAAGCGTTTACCTTTAAATCTGCAAGTTACAAAAGTCTATAAAAGCCTTTACAAGAATCAGGTTCAGTAGGTGATAATGTGAGCAGACGTTTTTGTACCTTTTTGACCACATTGAGTTTGTCGGGCGCGTGGTCAAAGAGAGTGTCAAAGGCATCACGCTCTGTGGAGAAATGTATTGCATGTCCATTATTCACAAAAAAACTTCACAATACAACAAAGCAACTCCTGGTGAAAGCACTTACCATGCCTGCCAGAGAAAGCCCTGCAAAAGAGGGGAAAAAGACCAAATATTATACTTAACTGTTGACAATTTTGCAGCTAAATTTAATATAACAATCAAAATGTAAGTACAACCCAATAATGTGCAAGCATCATATCATCTCAGTTTGTTTGTTTAGTGAGAACTGTGATATTTACTTTCTAGCTCATTCAGCTGAACGGCTTTTTGTGGCATGTTGTGTGAGCGCTCGCATAATTTCAGATCTAAAGGCCAACATATTATTGTGATTTTATGAAATTGACTAAATATGTTTTCTTTTCACACAGGCTTCCCAATGACCCTAACCTCTTTCATGGATTAAAACCACAACAATTCAATCACAAAGGAATGTATCAGGATTATGCTGCACATTCATTCACAATAGTCGTCGAGAGGATGTCATAATTTGATTAACAATAAAAGCACATGGGAAAGGTGTGGAAATGACATTCTCAAAAACACTGTTGGGGACTGACACAATAAGGCCAATTCAATGGTTCTGTTCTGCTATTCTATGGAAAGACTCTATTATTACATGACAATGTTCGCACTCTGGACAGCAGTGGTTCTTGGAAAGACTCAGGTGCTGGTGGGGGGGTGGAGGAGGCCTCCCCCGAGGAGCAGATATCGCAGCGGCCCGGGTGGCGGCAAATGGCAGGGGGACAGGCTCTGCGCCCCCACCAACATGAACAGTAACATGCACAGTAACAGGCGGTCATGGTGTAATCTAGGATGGCAAACGCAGGCAGGTCCGGGCAGCGGTCCTAGTGCTCTGGTAATAACCGGATTTCCACTGTGACTGAAGCGCGCGTGTGTGTCAACAGTGTATCCATGGTAAAAGATGTGTGTGCTGTTGGCCTCTGGTTATCTCTCACTGCTGCTGCCTCTCAGGATGTGTGTGTATGTGTGTGCCATCACATGATTCAATACAATGGGTGTCTATTCAGAAATTGCATAAATTACTGGTTTTGACATTAGATAAAGCAAAATTATTCCCTGGATTTAGATAGAATAACGGTGTTAAGTTTGTGGCATTATTAAGCAGTTCTAAACAATTCAAACTAAATTCATACTTAGATGCTGAACCAATGTTTATCCTCATCTTAGACACAATTTTTCTAAACAATTTCACTTAAGGCATTAGTGTGCATTCATAATATGCATTAAGGAAGAATAACTGTTTTTACTTTATTAATAACTGTAATTATAAAGAACACAGTATGAAATAAAACAGACATGAGCTGATGTTCAGACCCTTCCTCTAAGGTCACTCTGCTCTGATTAGTCAAATGGACCACTCTGTTGTGTTGTGTTGCCTTGGCAAAGCATGTGCTCAAGATCTAATTTTCAGATTATTAGGTACTTTTTAGACAGTATATTAAAAATGCTTCACTCCATATAGGATGGAAATGGGGAACAATGAAAAAGAACAAAAAACTCCACAAATGTTAAATGAATATGCATTAGGTTAAAAAGAAAAACAATTACTTTACAAATAATTAAGGCCGTTGCTGTATATTTTGTATTGGATGGATGGTTGGTCACCAGTTTTATTGTAATAAATTGCCTTAATTTACATTTGCATTGAAATATGATTGGACACACTTTTGTATGTGCTAATTTAGGAGATAACTAATTGCAATTACCTTTATTTAAAAAGGTCTAATTGTGCAAAATTGACTCTTGTGAGCTTTAAGCCATGTTATAAGCCTCATCAAAAACATATCTGGAGTTGAGGTTTTTTTTTTTTTTTCATTCATACATGTTTGAGTAATCCTGTTTTCTTAGTCTGTCTCCACCTTAAAGGCTGAAAATGCTCCTTGTGATGCCATTTTCTCTTTTCTTTAATAGAGATGGGCTAAAATTATCCAAATGATTCTACACAGTGAAGCACTTCCTGTATTACCACATGACGTCACAAGGTAGAACAGTGTTTTCTGTTTAAGAAAAGAACTCGGACTAAAAATGCAGAGTTTGTGCGTTAAACGTGTGCATGAAACAAAACACAACTCCAGGTTTGGCAGGTTTGTGATGAGGAAACAAAAACAGATCAGAAAACAGCATAACACGGGTTCTTTAATACATAATCCAAAACGAAATCAAATGAAAAATTGCTAATTAGATTCCCTCTGCTCCACTCCTCATCCTCAGCACTATGGACTCTGTGAGAGCATTTTTGTATGCTAATAGTCCAGTTCCATGCTGAAGGCTGTCTCCAGACCCAAGGCCCTGCACTGAATGCCACCCAGGCAACATCAACTCTTTTTACAGCACTTTCCTTGAGTTTCCTAGTAAAAAGCAGACTATGTGAATAATATGAATACTTTTCTCTATTATCCAAGCAATAAGAGCAGTGTGATAAATATTAAAGGCATCATCGGGTCACGTATTCACTCATCAAAGCCCAGCGCTGTCTTTGTTTCCTATGGTCCACTTCTCTGCAAACTTGAGTGGAGCTCTTTTATCCGCTTGCCTCCAATGGACAACACCGGACAATACATTCTTGAATACACTTGATTATAATTTAAATATTTTACTGCGGCACAGATACTGCATCTTCAGTAGCCCTGGTGATCTGTGCCATTTGTATGAAATATCAAAAGAAACATCTCTAAAGCTTCAATTTGGTCGGACTCAAAGAAAAATCTAGCCAATTAGTCCATGTCTGAATGTGGGTGACTCGTGTCCAAGGATAGGTATTCAAAGGGCTTGTGAAGACAACCTTATGAGAGGTGTTTATCACATGATGTCTGATTAAGCAACAAAAATAGGCAGTGACATGATTTCTGGTGCTTTCAAGTGGGGCTCGGGTGATACTGGTTTTGGGGCAAGACCTCTGGTGTACTCCCAGAAGGACACAAAATGATGGGATCTTTGACACTTGTTTTGGATCAGATTTTACAAATCAAGGCTGGATGTTATGATATTATTAGTGTAGTATCATAAGCAATTCTGTCCATTTTCTCAGTGTGATTTAAATACAGTACATTTTTTGGCCAGGTGTGCACAGATCAAAGCGCCTATAACACAGTATTGATCTATGGTATACAATGTTACATACCTGGAGTTTTGATGTGTTTTACTCACACATTTGTTCTTTTAACACACAAGTTCTGCATATTTAGATTCAGTTCATCTCTCAAACAGAAAAGACATTCCACCTTGTGATGTCATGTAGTAATGCAGGAAGTGCACAACTCTACACCATACTCCTTCACTATCTGGATTATTTTAGCCCTGGAATTGCCAATTTTTATCGAACAAAAGATAAAAAGTAGCTATTAACGCGTAAATGACTGCATCATGAGATCAATAGTAGTAACAGTCCGTCTACATTCCCAAAGCTCAAAATGCTCTAAGGATAAAGCAAATATTTGTGAACATAACAAAACACAACTCCAGGTATTTTTTGGAGAATGTAACAATGGTTTAAAGCTCACAAGAATTAATTTTGTGTAATACAGAGCCTTTCAATTACTGAAAACAACAGTGTCAATTTCCTTAATCAAACTTGTGTAAGGGTGAACATCCATCCATCCATTTTCTCCCACTTTATTCGTCTGGGTCGCGGGGGCAGCACTGCCCATTACTCTGTGCACCAGACCCAGACCCTGTGAACCCCTCTGCAGGTGGTGACCCACAGGAGGGAGGGACTCCCCTACGGTCCCTGATTGTAAACTGTTCATAGAGTGTTGCATGTTTTTGGTTTTGGTAAGGGTGAACAATATGGAAAAAAAAGCCAATATTCACACTGCAATTTGTGCATTTTCTAAAAGTGTCTGTAAATTCTTTGGTTATTAGTCTAAACTTTAAAATGGACTTACTCTGTATTCCCAGTGATCTCCTCCTGGATCTGTCTGGACTGAAGGATGCCCTCTCGTTTCTAAAAAAAACAACACATTTTTTATATCCAAGTTTAATGCACAAAAGAGCTTTGTGAACCTGCGGAGTATCTCACCTGTACGACCACCACCTGAATAGACACATGGTCGGGTAATCTGATGGGCGCTCTGAAGTGTTGAGACAGCGCCACCAGCAGGTGCAGAATGGCCACGATGCTTTTGGCATGAACCGCTAACAAAAGGTGAGAGAGACAAAGATATTTCAATTCAAAAAGTGAAAGCAACTCAATAATATACATTTTATGTATTTTAATTATTTTAAAGGCTGGTGGGAATAATACATTTATTCCCAAGCTTCATTAATATGTCTAGTTATTTTTGATCCATTTTAGTCTTTAATCATATTTATCAATAGAAGGATAAAAACACTGTATTAATCATATGAAACAAAAAATCAGCACCAACTCACTACTTTGTGTCACTCAAATAATGGCTCTCCAGTGACTCTTCAGTTGTCATAATAAGTATTCTTTTGATTCCCCTCCTCCTCTACCACGCTGTTTATGCGTGAGATCTTAAGAACATTATTGCAGTGTGACATTTAAGAGTGTTAGGAAATGTAAAAGTGGCTCAGAGCGCGTCTTCACTCATCTGAACCACGCAAGCGAACAGATAGGATTTACCTTTGGATAAACAATACAATCAGGATCAATTAAGTGTCTACAGCGGGCCTTTGATTGTCTCCCGTGGCAATGGCGAATCACCAAGAGCTAGCTAAAAGCCTTCATAAAACCTATTAGCTCCTCGCCGCATAAGAGGATCCAAATAAGTTACATCAGGATGAGTGTTTTTCTGAGGCCTGCTGAATGGGGGGATGAAAGCTATGCGAGACAAAGGAGAATTGATTAAAAGCAAACTCTTCAAATAAAAAGCAAAGCAAAAAAATCAATTATATTCGATGTTATTCACAACGCTCTTTAGCATTTCTGAAGACGAGACCCCGGAGAAGAGACCTCTTAAGGAAGAACATATACTAAAGATGCATTATAGAATTCATATCATCATCAACCAAGCATGTCAGCGTCTGATATGCCACCAGACAAGAGCATTTATCCATATATGTTAGTTTAATAATGCAACTGAAAGCTTGGTAGAAATTAAGCCTGTGTCATTAAAGGCAGGAGAGGTGGAGATGTGTATTGACGAGCTCCACAGCTACATTACCTGTTGACAATCTGAAAGCTCACAGCTCAATAAGAATAATAGTCATCTATTGCAAGACAAAGTACGATCAAGCAGAAATCCGTTAAGTGGACATCTGAGTAAGAACTGGCACATGCCGAGCAGCGGGAGAGGTGAAAGTCAGACTAAAGAGCCTAAAGAGCCCCACTCAAGACCTAAGAAGTATCTCTGTCAAGACAATAGGGAAGCAAGAGTACATCTTTTAGCAGGATCCTGAGAAAAGCCGTTTTTTTAAAGGATTATGTCATTATTAAATATGGAATATAAGTGTCATTAATGTGGTTCATACAGCAGAAAAACATCATATTGTCAGTGATGAATCTGAAGGTAGGTGCTGCTTTCAATGAACAAATCTGATGGATTTTTGTGAAGCAAGTAACACACACATTTACTAGTAAGTGCAACTTCAGCAGTAATGATCTCAACACCTAAAGCAGTGGCTCTCAAAGTTTTCAGACCAAGTACCACATAAGAAAATATTTTGCCTTTCGAGTAAGACCACATGCAAACCAGGTCTATAACAGGACTAAACTAGATTTAAAATAACACTTGGATGTTGCATAACACGAGCAGGAACCTGGACATAACCCACGAGTCGGCGGGTTCCAAATAGGAAGTGAACATGATGGCACCTCTGGCTCCATCCACTCCAATTGAATTTACATTGAAAAATTGTCACCCCCGTAGCTGCAGCAGAGAGACTCGTCATTTTGGTTTTAAAATGTTTTAGTATTCACCAGCTCTAGATGATCCTGGTGTTTTTATTTTGCTATTTTGTTCATAAATACATTTTTATTCCTAATATGAAACTTAGCTCCAAATTGTCCCCTGTAATTGCCGGCCTCATGAGCTTCATTTACTGGAGCTGAACACTATGGGTGGGTCCACTTCTTTACACACTACAGTTATACATGACCTCAATACCAAAATTTAAGAAACACTAAGGGCCTAAGGGTTCACACATCTTTGTACAATTACATCTGGGGAAAACTGACGTTAAACTGACGTGCTTAAAATGCTTTTCTACTTTCCACAGCAATTTTCTTCAGTGTGGTTCTCCAAAGTCAAATAAATATTAAAAAAGTCTCTCACAGTCGACGTTCCAGCGGATGTTTCTCGTAGACAGTTTGAGCGAGTCGTTGATTCGTTCCAACACAGTTTGCAGCTTCTGCTTCTGAGCGATCTCTGACTGCGTCACCTCTGCCACATTCAGCTTTTCACCCTCTAGTTTTTCTAAAGTAAAAGGCATAGTATAAATGGCATAGTATAAATATTCAGTACAATCAATCACAGACCAGATTTTTCCCATGAACTAGTACTTGAGTAAAATCTGTCTTGCCCCAATACGACTATATTGTATAAGCAGCTCTTGAGGTCAGAATAAGGGGCTGTGCACTACCTGCATCTAATTATAAAGAGTTTTTATCAGGAAGTGTGCGATTGGCATGCTAGTTGTTGTCAGATTTAACATGAAACTCTGCTGTGAACTCAGAAAGTAGGGAAAAGCACATAATTTGGCCCTGTGATGTCACCTTCTGTCTCTGTAGAGATAAATAAATATATTGTGGAACATTCCAGGCAATATCTCCATGGAAAGAAGCAGATTTCAGACGCTCCATCAGAAAAGTACAGCTTTTAACTGTTTGTTAACTGTCACATTCTCACCAAAAAGCTTCTGCAGCACCTGTCCGTCGTATAGATCTTCAGCCAGGTCTTTCACAATGATCCTCTCCCCGACTAGAACGTCATTGATCCAGTCAATCAGGACCTGGAGGGAAAGAAGAAGGAAAAAACTGTTTTAATGCAAAATGCTTATCTGTAGTTTAACTGTGCTTAATGTTGTATTCACTTGCCTTCATGAGCTCTTGTAGTTTCCGGTCATTCTTGGAGTTGGGGTCGACCATAGTCCGCACCTCATTCTCCTCTGAAATCAAGTATAGAAATGTGAAGTATACGTTATGGGTAAATAAAAAATAAAAAATAATTTGAATCTTTTTAAGCTAGAAATATTTTAATGAGTTTGCTCCATTACTTTAGTAAAATAATCTTAAATGATCAATCAAAACACATGTCAATGCATAATGTGAACCAATATGTATCAATGAGGCTATCAACAATAATATTCTATTCATAATTTGCAATGGCATCACGCAGAGGGGGCTCTACATGTACCTCTATTGGCAGAATGTTCATCAGTTACCATGGTGACGCTATGCACACAACCAAAATATTTAAATATAGTCTGAAAACGATCAATATATAAGTTCATGGTCCTTGATTTTCAACAAAAAGGGTAAAAGTGACTAACTGGAAACACTGCGCGCTTATGACAGTAATATTATGTGTCAGGAAGTTGTTTAAGGAGCAAAGTATCAAGAAAGCAGCCATTTTTTAGACGATCAAGTATAACAAACTATTCCAAACACATTTATTTCAAACATATGCATTTCTCCCAATGTACAAACTGGACGCGGTGGATGAGTGAGCCTATAATGCTTGAACAGTGTATCTGGATGGTGGCACACGGATCACAGGCAGGAAAAGCCTATGAGCTCTCCACAAAAGGATTTGGCAGCTCAAGCAGCAATGTTGACTTTGGGCTAAAATGTACTTGTCCGATAATAAAGCCAGCTCATGTACCGTCACTGCAAACGCCAGGCAGCCAAAGTGCCATTTCTACCATAACCAGAGGACACTGAACTGACGCATTAGACGACTTTGTTTCTTTGCATCATTTTCATACTCAATTACCATCAAATGTCGCGTGCAAATTACGCTTTTGAAACTAAATATATAGCAAACTACTGCATTGTGTGTCTAATTGTGGTGATAAACTGGCTAGTAAGGGATATAAAAGCTAATGGGTGGTCAAAAAAGGAAATAAATACATTTATTTTGCAGAGTTTTGAGAGAAACGGTCATTTATGTTGTGCGTTTACCGAGCATAGTGTCCTCGGGGTCCAGCTCGTAGTGGGAGGGGCTTAGAGGAAGGTTGATGGCATTTATCCCTTCCTCCTGGAGATCTGAAACTGAAAAGAGAGGCATACACAAAATATATTATCGATTAGTACATTTTTTTCTATCTTCTTCCATTTCTAAAAAAAAAAACAGAAGGTCAATGGTGCTACACAAATGGCCTTTTACAGTTTTCTTATGATTTATATGAATGAAAATGTTGATTACATTTAACTACAACTTTACTTTCAATTTGTGAGCCTTGCTGTGTCTTTTAGAAATACTGATATCGGAAATTAAATATTGCAATTGTCTTAAAGGTGCACTGTGAAACTTTTCTGATGGAGGGTCTATCAAATGCTTTTCTCCATGTTTTGTCTGAATGTTTAACAGTCTGGGATAAAGCCTTTCTATTTTCATGGAGACCAAATCAGACCAAAATTAGGGCATAAATCTGACGATACAATACATGATATGCATCTCACAATTCGATATATATCATGATACCAAAACATAACACGATATATTGCGATTTATCCATAATTACTTCTATTAATAGAGTCGACTGCACCTTCACCAGAACACAAGTGTATGAAATATAATGTATAAAAATGTTTAAATCATCAGAGCAGTGAATGTCACCAATGAATTTTTGTGAAAAATATCATTAAAAACATCTATTTCGATGCATTTTGAATCAATTTGAGAATTGTGCAATGAAATATTAAGATATATCACTGAGTCGATGTTTTCTTCCACCCCTAACCAAGATAGAGAGGTCAGATCTATGGAAAGGCAAGCTCGCACTCACAGTCGAAATGCTTGTTTTTCTATTTTTGAGCAATAAAATCACCTGTAATTAAATAAATGTAAGGTAGAGCTGTTTAATGTTATACTGTGGAACATTCCAGTCAGAAAAATGACATATTTATAAAAACACACAGGTGACAAACGCTTCCCCAGAAAAGTTGCAGAATGCACAAAGAAAATCCTGGACCATTCGAGAAAAAAAAAAGTTTCTAACTACTATCTCTGGTGCACCATCTACATATCGACACCTTCCTAAAATAATCAAAATAAAATAATCCTATGTCACTTTTTGACTTAGGAAAAAATGCCATAATTTCAATTTTAGGGGGAGTTTTTTGTGTTTCCTGAAAAACCTGAAAAAATGACTTAAGTAATGACATTTTTTAGTAGTTTTTAGTAGAGTGACACAGAGTTTTTTTGGATTTGCATTTGGATTATTTCTCATAAGAAACTGGTCACTGACAAAACTTGGTGTTTCTAAACCTGGGTGGCGAAGCAAATGAGGAACTGAACTGGGATCAACAAGTCAACAGCAGATCTGCATGTGTCGTGCGCGTCAGGAGAACACCAGACAATTAAAAGTTGACAAACAAAGTTATTTACAGCGGGTAGCACAGTGCGGCTCATATTTTAATTGGTTAAAAGGTGCACACGGGGCAGGGGGCGCAGACACAGAAACACCTCAGTGAAGACCTCCAGCGTGGATTGGATGCCTCCTTAAATGTCCCCTTGATTCCACAAACAACCATTAGCAGCATCACTGTGGAGCGCCACTTGACGTCAGACACAAACAGTGTGCTGCTGTTTCCTGCCTCACAGCGGGCTTTACAGACTCCCAGCATGCCGTTCTGCGCAGTGTGTCAGATACCTCCGAAGGTTTGATCTAAGCATGGGTGTGTGTATGTGTGTGCATGTGTGTGTGTGTGTGTGTGTGTGTGTGTGTGTGTGTGTGTGTGTGTGTGTGTGTGTGTGTGTGTGTGTGTGTATTAAAGAGCACAGACTGAACATCCTGTGCATGTCTCTGTTTGCACCAGAACAACATCCTCTCAATCAGCTCTTACAAGGTTTTATGCCCCCACTCCAGCACAACCACACATCTAACATTATGTAAGTGTTACGATTATGACCGGACGATTAATTGAAATTGAATCGAGGGCCAGATCCAGTCATGTCTGATGGACCCAGATATGCTTAGATACTGTTTTCTAATCAAGACCTCTACACTCAATCCTCATCTGAGTCTGCAGGAAAGATGGACTTTGGCAGAAATATATTGGACTATTTTTTGCAGCATTGATTTCTGTCGTCAAAA
Organism: Scartelaos histophorus; assembly: GCA_000787155.1. Taxonomy (NCBI): domain Eukaryota; kingdom Metazoa; phylum Chordata; class Actinopteri; order Gobiiformes; family Gobiidae; genus Scartelaos; species Scartelaos histophorus. The sequence goes on along the minus strand of JACN01120684.1, from coordinate 4,734 downwards.
TCATTACTTTAAGCTGTGTAGGTTTTCTGGTAAAATAATCCTATGTCACTTTTTGACTTAGGAAAAAATGCCATAATTTCAATTTTAGCAGTCAGTCAGTCAGCAGCTTCTCTCCATGAAGGGTCAAGAAATTTGTAAAAAGTGTGGTGACCAAGACAGGTAAGTATTAATGTGATAATTTGTGATTTTACAGTTTTGCATTACATTGGCTGATATTTGGCCAGGTCTGTTGAAAAAGAATCTCAATGGGACCTCCTGCCTAAATAAAGGTAATATTATATATTACAATACAATGATATAGTAAACTGCATAGATACGAGCCAGGTCTGTGGAGAGGCAAGTCCACTCACAGTAAGATGTTATTGAGTAAATGCAAGATGGATACGTTTATTACCATGTCGAGACATTCCACACAAAGCAACAAGCAGATGGTGGATCCTGCACTAGAAATCTTACGCACTGCACCTTTAAAGCCATTTTAAGTTTAATAAAATTGTATTGGCATTGATCAATTTAAGAAAAAAAATATATTTTTGTCACATCACCCAGCCCCATTTATTACCATGTATCTGAACTTTGTCATGTTATGTAACTGGTTTTGTTGAAAATGTGAAAATGTGTATTTTTATTTAATAACAGCATTGAGCCTGACTTGAAGTAGCTGATGACACACAGAGCACATGAACACACACTTTGAAAAATAGTCCTATCACGATAATCTATCTCAACTTATCGTTCAATATTTATCATGTGGACATTTTCGTTGAACTACTAGGACATTTTTGGTTATTTTGCCGGCTAGAAGATTTAAGCTGTAAGAGGTTGAATTAATAACTTCTACGACTCATTATATGTAAACAAAGTATTAAAGTGTTTCTTTCAGCTGTTTATTAACTGCATCTTATGACTTTTTAACAATATTGTAGATTTTGAATAGTTTTTGTGATTTAAATCTGCACTGCAAAAAAGTTTGGCCAAAATTTAAGATATAAACACTTAAATCTACCAGAAACTAACTTAAAAGTAGTGAAATTAACCGTCCACACAGCAAGATCATTTTACTTGACAAGTGATGTGAAAATAAAGTACCTCTAGACTAGCAGTCTGTGATAAGTGTCCATGGGCTGGATACGTTTATGGATTTAGTTTTAGATAAACATACTTAAAACCAGTTTATGATTAGAGTTCATGGCCTGATAATAAGTACTCAGATGCCAAATTCTAAGTAAAATGCTTTAAATTCTTCTCATTTCTAGATATAAGTACTTGAAATGGTAAAGAATTGTAGCTTCTACATTTATTGTATAAAAATAAATGTTTTCTGAGTATTTGAGTCATGGATAAAAAAATCTATGTGACGATTTTTAGGAATATACAAACAATTCAGATCTAATAAGTACATAATACATTTGAAAACAAGATGAATAACCTGATATAAGTTTTAAAATCTTGGCCAGATTAGAGAAATTTGCAGTGTGATCTTGGGTTATTGTGTAAGTGGCATAAATGTGTTTCAATACAGCACAGATCATTTATATTTTTACTTAAATTGTGCTTCAAATTTTGTTATCATGACTGGGATAACTGAAGGACATTTCTGTTCATAAAAAGGACATATTAATCTGTGGTCCAGGCACTAATACAGATCTTTACATCTCATAAGTAGCGTGCCAAGCTGAATTCCAGGGGAGGGACAGCGGGTAAAGAGCACAGATGTGGAAGCCTATAATAGCTACTGTCAGCAGTTCGCAGTTCACAGATTGGTGAAGGGTTTTAGCAGCTATACATTAACACAAGCCCAATTAGCAAGGGCTCCAACTCCAAGCATCACATGAGCTATTTAAAGATGACAGATTGTGTGCATGCAGGAGGAAGGGGCCGAGCTGCATCGTAGTCTTTATAACAAAAGAGTGAAGAGTACAAGAAATGACTAAAGTGTGCGGTTGACAAAGTACCACAAAGAGACTACGGCTTGTACGTCTTATTCTACGTCCGCTCGCATTCACCTCACTGGGCTCTGGATGTGATTGGCGTGTGCATATTTCTCCTCCCCCTTCTGCTCCATGGACGCACTCACATGAATCCGCCGTTTAAATAAAGCCCACAATAAAACGGTCACTCACGTAGCGGGGATGTTGACAAGAGAGGCATCCTACCTAGAGGACAGAGAGCTCCACATCCCATATTTAGTCGTCTCCGCTGCCCAGTCTTAGGCATCGCCTCCTGGCTAAAACCTCCGCGGCTTGTAGCTCATTTCCCGAGGACCGGGCCAGCAACAGTGTCGTTTTCTTGGGACAATTTCCAAACGCGGTACCGAAAGTGAACTTATCCTGCTCCTTCTTTCGCCGTCCTTCTTTAACCAAATCGCTTTTCTTGCGTCTTAAGTCGTGAGTGTAGTGGGAGAGTGCGGTGCCATAAATATCGCAGACTTTAATTTAATCAAAGCTCGCACGAGAGCAGGACCGGCCCACCCTTTTCCATCAAATCATAAAGCTGCATATGTGTGTGTGTGTGTGTGTGTGTGTCGGGCCTGTAGTGAGCACGAGCCAATGTAGGAGTGAGGGACAAAAGCAAGACTCAAATGGGGCTCAGCTGGTCAACAACATCCTGAATGACACCAAGTAATCATCCAATTGAACAAGACCTTTCCCATCTCATCATAAAACCTGGCCTTTAACCGTGAATGTCAGGCCCACTGAAGCCCACAATGAGGCCATGGGCAGCTATAAACCCACCTCCACAAAGGAACAGGTGCTGCTGGACTCCTCCATTTATAGAATATCTTAATATCTTATTCTGAGATGGCTGATATCCACTATGGAAAAAAGGCGGACTGATACATATGTTAAAAGGCCAATATTGCACTATTTTCTCAGCGTTTACAATGTTTCCTCACCAGAAAAGTACCTGGAGTTGTGTTTTTGTCCATTCACGCATATTTAACACATAAATCCTGCATATTTAGCCGAGTACAGACGTCAAACTGAAAACTCTGTTCCACCTTGTGATGTCATATGGTAATACAGTAAGTGCTCCACTGTGTTTTTAAACCATATGCCTTCAGAAAAATCATTTGTATGATTTCAAACACTGGGATTGCCGATCTCTACTGAACTAAAGGTGAAAGGAAGCTAGAAAATAATGTCATCACAAGGTGGAACGGAGCATTTTGAGCTTTAGAGATGTAGGCAGAGCAGAACAGATGTAGGTGATGCTAAGAATAAAGCATCACATTACAGGATCCTACTTGAGCAAATGCACATAACTGAATCTAAATCTGAATTTCAGTATTCTGCGATTATTCAGATAGAATGTTAATCAAAGAAATATCAAAGAATCAAAGAAATTTATTGGTAAAACAATAGTTACCAGATCTCTATAAATATGTTCTGAAGTGCACGCTGCATTAGTTTGATGAGGTGAAATCAAAGGCAGGGAGAGTTTTCCTGTTTATAATAATAATTTGTGGACAGTTGTGTTGTGTTTTTACTATTCAAAGCAAAGAATAATTAAAAACTAAATATTCCAGGGAAATAGGTTATTTTTTTAAACTCTAAACCCCAAGGCAGCAATGTTTTCATGCTATTTTATTTATTTTTTAACCATCAGAATGTATTCTATTATGAAGTTATCGGTCACAGTGCGTTTGGAAGGAGGTTCACTGCAGAGAGTTTATATACTTTAGTCCAAGTATGTTGAAGGCCATAGTATTTAATATATTTTATGAACATTACATTGAATGGAGCATTGAGTAGTGAGCAGTGAGCAGGCCGGATGGGGTCAGTGCGCTCTCCAGGCACATTGGTTCATTCATGTCTATTGTCAAGTCTTTTAGAAGCATCCATGAGCAAAATACTACAGTACTGAAAGATCACATGACCTTTGACCTTTTTAAATAGGCGAAGATTCTCTTATTAATGGCGCTGGTTACATCCTGTGTGAGCGTGAGTCTGTGGGGAGGCCTCATTCCCCGTGCGTAATAGTGGATTTGTTACCATACATGGAGAAGACGCAGCCTGGGGATACGCATTTCACAAATAAAAACCAGTCTGTGTGCTACAGTCAACTCGCAACGCAATACAATATTTACGTCATTTTGATTCACAGAAGGTCTTTTAAAACCGTAAAATCATCATAATTAAAGTTTGGAAAAAGTTTTATCCTGTTGAGATGGATGGACAGCGCTTCCAGAGTCTGACGGAACCTTATCCTCAAAACGAAACATGCAAATAAAAGATGTTACACGAGTTTCGAGTTGATTTTGTGAGTCATTTACCTTCTTTAGCTTTTTTCCTCCTAGCCAAAGTTCCACCGAGTTTGCCCAGAAAAGAGTCATCTTTCTTTCGGGAGGACGGAGACTTTGGCGTCGGGGATTTTGGAGAGGACGGGGACTTCTGAGGCGAGGAGGCCATGGTCCTAAGATTATATGAATCCAAGAGGCTTCACTGGGGACAGATGTGCAGAGAAAAGTTAGCCTAGAGTTACTCAAAACAGAAAAATCTGCGTCCACTCCCTAAAGCGGAAACGGAATTCCAAGCATTTTCTCCCGAAGTTGGCCGAGTGTTAAGCCCCTCCTCCCGAGTCCTGTCCCGGGGAGGGAGGAGGGAGCCCGGGCGGTGGATGGAGCGCACCACCAGCAGAGGATCTCCTTCAACCCCAAGTAAATCTGTATGCAAAACACCTGATATTTTATTTATATTATTATTATATTATTTTTATTATTTTTATTTATTT
>JACN01041029.1:0-10208 GCA_000787155.1 Scartelaos histophorus | reverse complement strand
CTGATTTCTTAATTTTTGTAGCTTTTTTTTTTAATTATTTTGTGTGTTTGGTTTTGTCAAAGTTGGGACATTAACTCAAATGAAATGTGCTAAAAAAAAATATGTCTCAGTTTTTTCTGCAGGTTTCGACCTGTAAAGAAAAGTATTTATTACTTTTCAGTTGAAACCTAATATATAGTGGAGTAGAAAGTACAGAAACCCACTCTCAAATGTAGCCAAGTAAAAGTAAAAAGTATCCTCTGTAAAGCTGACTAAGTAAAGCAAAAATACCTACAAATTTTACTTAAGCATTGTACTTTTTTGAACTTTTTTACCTTCCACCACTGGGTGCAGCCAGTTTAAAATAATATTTCTCAAGTTTAGTATAAGTAAAACGTGTAAAAATGAATCATAATTATTTTCTGTTTCTACGGTTGTGATGACAAAACCAATATTAACGCATGTCACTCTATTTCACATTAAATATTTTCATTCACCACATTTGGCTCATATGTAGGGCCCAAACCCAATTCTCTACACAGTCGTAAGTCCATTCACTTCCACATCCCCTGAAATCTCCAACGTGTAAACCTACTTCCTGTCCATCAATGGCTCCTATTGATTTGGCTGTGGCTCTGTGAAGGGCCCGTACAGCTGTATTGACATGTAGTCCCGGTTTCAGGTGGCCCTCTTTGGGTTCGGTCCCACCGTTGTCCCGCTCAGGTGAAAAGGATCCTGGGAACAGCCCTGCTCCTTCTTCCCCAAACCCCTCTCCCAGCTCCAGTCTCATACAATGGAACAAAGATGGGCTCAGTGCGGGGTTCTTATGGGAAACCCAACCCACACTGTAAATGGGGCGTCCAACAACGGGAGCTAATGGGGGACAGGTCCAATCTGATGATGACAAAAGCTCACAAAAACGGGATTACACGCCGCTATCGCTTAAAACAGCCGTCCGCAAACAAATTTTACAGACACATACACCACCTAAGGAAATATTTATCTCTCAGAGTACAACCAGGTCGAAACAAAAGTAAACCAGGTCTCAAACTGGACGACACTATAGCAGCAGTGTAGTTTTACAAAGAACAAAACCAAATGAGGAGAAACATCTTAGACAAACTTTACTGATCCACAAGAGAAATGACTTGGACACTGTAGCTCATCACAATATAATAAAAAAACAAAGAGCAAAAATATGAAAATGGTTATAATATAATAACAAAGAGCAAAAATATGAAAATGGTCATAAATTCAAAACAAGTAGCATAAATAGCATGAGACTGGTGTCAAGTAAAGCATAATATAAATGTATGAGTATTATCTGTTACATAAGGGTGAGTAGTTGTACAGTTGTAGGGAGTATTATCTGTTATGTAAGAGTTAGTTGCAGTACATTTGTAGGGAGTATTATTTGTTACATAAGGGTGAGTTGTTGTACAGTTGTAGGGAGCATTATCTGTTACGTAACAGTTGCAGTACATTTGTAGGGAGTATTATTTGTTACATAAAGGTGAGTTGTTGTACAGTTGTAGGGAGTATTATTTGTTAAATAAAGGTGAGTAGTTGTACAGTTGTAGGGAGTATTATATTGCATAAACGTGAGTTGTTGTACAGTTGTAGGGAGCATCATATCGCATAAAACTGTAGTTGTACATAGGGAGTATTATATTGCATAAACGTGAGTTGTTGTACAGTTGTAGGGAGCATCATATCGCATAAAACTGAGTAGTTGTACAGTTGTAGGGAGTATTATTTGTTACATAAAGGTGAGTAGTTGTACAGTTGTAGGGAATATTATATTGCATAAAGGAGAGTTGTTGTACAGTTGTAGGGAGCATTATATTGCATAAAAGTGAGTAGTTGTACAGTTGTAGGGAGTATTATTTGTTACATAAAGGTGAGTAGTTGTACAGTTGTAGGGAGTATCATATTGCATAAAGGTGAGTTGTTGTACAGTTGTAGGGAGCATTATATTGCATAAAGGTGAGTTGTTGTACAGTTGTAGGGAGCATTATCTGTTATGTAATGGTAAGTTGTACAGTTGTAGGGAGTATTATCTGTTACATAAGGGTGAGTTGTTGTACAGTTGTAGGGGGCATTATCTATTACATAAGGATAATTTGTGCAGTTGTAGGGAGTATTATCTGCCACATAAGGATGAATTAATGTACAGCTGTAGGGAATATTATATTACATAAAGGTAAGTTGTTGTGCAGTTGTAGGGAGTATTATCTGTTACGTAAGATTGTGTTGTTGTACAATTGTAGGGAATATTATCTGTTGCATAACGGTGAGTCAGTTTACCCATTGTCCCTTTTACTAAATTGAGTTGCCGGTAAAACTTCCAAAACATGGACGGGCGGATGTGACGAGACCCAGACAGAGGCTTATTCTGAGGAGCAGGGTCGGATGGTAAACATGTGCCCACTGGTGGTTAGGGGCCTCCTCGCTCAGTAATACTTGTGTCTGTTGTGTAATTGGCATGTTAAAGTAATTACATGTTTTAACTCATTACACTGACCAGATTACTGCCATCGGGCTCATTTTGGACATGGCAGGTGGCAGGAAGTTCAAATGATGATGTATTAGCCCAAACGTGTTTACCTGAGTCCGGAAACGTTCTGTTTCTACTGACAGAAATGCTTTTGAATGGTGGTGTGATGATAACTGTAGGCTCTGCTCTGTCTGAGGCTTTGTGAGACTTTAATCTGAACTTTATTTTAACACAAACTGACCAGAAACAACTGATTTAGCTTGAACTTAAACAGGTGAGTTGATGTTTGCTGTTAAAAAAAGTTTTGCAGCAGTTTTCAGACAACTTTTAAGCTTTTTTGACTGTTTGCTATTGTGTGCATAGTGTCACCATAATAACATTATCAATACATAGAGGTCCATTAAGGAGAACATACAGTATTATGTAAGATTGACTTTTATGAGTTTTTAACCAGGTTTTAACAGTGTTCCTTGTCATTGTCTTTCTCAAAGTTATATTTCGGTTGATAAATGTATATTTGATTAATCCTGCATTGTCCTGTATTTGAGGCTTGAGTGCTCAGGAAAAAATCCTCTTCTCCTACCCCTAATTTGCAACTAGCCGAGGTTTTTAGTTTAAGGTAGGGTGACCAGATTTTCAACATAAAAAACTGGGAGATCCCTGATTTGCGTTGGTTGGAACAAGTGCAGAATGAAGGAAAATAGTTATGGATTTGGCACTAATGTGAGTCGGTATAGTCACATTTTCTTGGTGTTTTTGTCACTTTTAAGCAGCTTTTTTTGTATTTTACCAAAACAAATGACAATTTCCACCTCTCTTTATTGTTGGCAGGGATCAGATTGGTCAAAAATAGGGACACCAGGACATTTCTTGTAAAAAAACTGTGACAAATCACTGTTTTTGGATACAATTTGGTGGGACGGGGGACACGGGGTTCAAAAATAGAACTGTTCCAAGTAAATAGGGACGTCTGGTCACCCAAATTTAAGATTCACTAACTCTATGCTAACGCTGGACACTACCTCTCACCCAGTATTTATTTTTATTTTATTTTCTACTTTCTACTTTCTACATATAGGAAACATCACATATAAGATGCAAGATATATGGTATTATGTAGCAAATCTATTATTTCCTTTTGTTTCATCCTTTTATTTCGTCCACAGCCCTGCAAACCCTTGGCCTTCTCTCAATAAAGTAAAGTAAATTCAAAGCCAAGGTGGCATTTTTTCATTTTACAAGATTTATTTAGAGTTTATTTTTTGTTTACTACATTCCATCAGCATTCACTCATGTAAATAATCCTAAAAATCAAGAAACATGCATGAAAAAGTGTGTCCAAACGTTCGACTGGTAGCGTATGTTTTAGTGAAATGAGTCTAACCTTTCCTACGCACTTTAAATAAGCAGATCACACTTGTTTTATTGAATCCTCCGTGCTGATTGAAAACACGCACATCTTTTCTATTGCTTTCTTGTGTAGGACATGCGTATGAGCCGGTCCTTCCTGTGGGTGGGTGCGGCCCTGTCTTATGTTTTCTATTGGAGTTGAACAAAGTGTCCACCAAACCATCAAAGAAACACAGTGCATGAAGACGGCATGTTTTATGAGCTGGCCTTCAAAACAACCCAGCGACGAGTTCAAAGCTCACACCAAAGACCAGGAGACCAAGAGTGAGACGGAGAAACCATGAGTGAGACGCAGAAATCATGAGTGAGACAAGGGTGAGAGTGGAGAGGAAACTATTTTAGACTGTCCCAGGAAACCTTCTAAACCAGAAAAGCAGCAAAACGAAAACCATTACGGCCAAATCCTTAGAACAGCAGCCATATCAGTCTAATGAGTTCAGTATTAAAGTAGAAATAAACACTAAACTCACATTTTTACTACTAAAACTATATAAACAGACATATAAACAAAGAGCAATAGCTATTTGTGATTAAAAGGTTGCTCAAACATGCACAAATCATTCCAAGTACAACTGCGAGAAGGTAAATGGTGAAGGGAAAAAACTATTTACAGAGTCAAAGCTCTGAAATGTTGATTGCGAATAATATGTCTGCTTTAAAAATGCATTGAATTTTACCTTGGTGTGTAGATATAATTTTCACTCCAGTGTACAGGGAACATCATGGGAACAAATTTGATTTAAAATAATAATATAATAATATTTTTTCATGTATTTATTTAGCATTGATAAGCTCATCTCGATTACAGAATATTTTCAATAAAAATCTTGTGCCGACTGTAGCAATTGTTGCAATTTTTTCATTCAAATTTCATAATATTTTCCCACATACCTATAGCACCTCCATGGAACCAAATCATTTTTTCAGAAAAAGAGATTTTTTGGAACTAGTAAAGAATTTATGTAGTGGTTTTGATCAGTTTAAAAAACCCCAAAAACATTTAGCTGATTTTAAGTGATCCAACTGATTTCTTAATTTTTGTAGCTTTTTAAAATGATTTTGTGTGTTTGGTTTTGTCAAAGTTGGGACATTAACTCAAATTAAACAATAAAAAATAATAGCTAAAAAATATGCCTCAGTTTAACAAAAGTGTTCAAATGTCATGTGGTGCGACCATGTGTCCTTATGCTGATTTTTAAACTTCTGTAAAATGATGAATCTAATCCAATTTATTTTCTGTCTTTTTTTGGCATATTTTCTAAAATGTTTTATAATTTCACAAGAAATTTCTGCTTTCTTGAACAGATATTTCCCCCAATATTCCAAGAAATTTCTGCTTTCTTGAACAGATATTTCCCCCATAATATTCCAACAAATATTGTCCGAGTGTGTCAGTTTCTTCAAATTTCATGTTTTCATGTTTTCAAATCTCAATCTCATGTTCATATGACTCAGAACATAGATGAACATCCAAACCATGTTTTAGAAAATAAAATTATTTTAAGGTTATTCTCTATCGCTCCACGTGACATTTTTAAGGCCATAGCCAATTCATGTACATAAAAAACACTAAAAATACTTAATATAAATGACAAACATAGATTTATACAGACTTGACATTGTGAATATTTGAAAAAGAGCAATAGAAACTAAATTTTAAAAGTTGCCTCTTGAAAATCCTTATACGTCTTTGACCTAAATGCAGTAAAAGTATGAGGTTCTTATGCCTTGTTAGTTGCTCTATCAATCCACTAAAAGCTGCACTGGGTAAAGTACACAAACAACATGAGTCTATAGTACAAGAGCCTCATTCTGTAGTACTCTAAGAATGGCGTTATGGAGTCCTTAAGGTGGCCCCCTCTTTTCACCTGCCGCTAATCCCCGTGTAACAAAGAGTGGATCTGCTCAGCTGGACCCTGACCTCTGCCCCCATATTCCCCATTCTGCTTTGAATACCGCCCCGAATCGGAGAGATGGAGCGAAAAGGGGCCGAGAGAGTTAAAGCGAACCTATTATTATAGCTGTTTTCACTGGGACACGCCCACCGCTCTGTACTTCTACAATTTGATTTACTTCATCGCGATACGTGTAGGATTCAGTTGCGTTTTGGTGCTCGATAATGTGATCTGCAACTATCCATAGGAGATGATGAGGAGGAGTGATTAATTTCTTTTATTAAATCGCTTTAGAATAATATTGCGGTTTAAAAAGTGCAAATTATAACGTAATGATCCACGGGTGTCATAGATTATAAGTACAGTTTATAGCAGGCGCAATAGGTCTTCTTTAAGAGATTCAAAGTGAGATGGAAAGAGAAAGAAAGGTGAGAAAAAGAAAGACACAGAGGAAAAGAGAAGAAGGGGAGAGGGGGATTCTATTAGAACTATTAGACCCGAGGAAGGAAGTGAGTCTGGCAAAGGGGACGGGGCGAGGAGGTAGGAGGTAGGAAGCTCCTGAGGGGATTAGTGTCCGGCCGATCCCCCGGGACCGGAGCAGATACTTTCATTCAAGTTCAGAGAGCGGAGAGGAGACAGGAACTAAGGAAGGACGCACATGAAAAAGCAGAACAGGAAAATAAACAGGACGAGATAGAAGTAAAAGCAAAAGGATGAGATGATAAAAACATTAGTGAACGCACCTGTTTAAACTGCTACGGGAGACGCCACAGCTGACCACAAACACAACTAGCATGTGTGCAATTGGACGCTACGTGGAAATTTAAAACGGATTTTATTTTATTTTTTGGGGTTTTATACAACAAATAATGATTCTTTCTCTAAAGCAGAACTGTAATGCAAAATCAGCGTTTTAACCATGTTAGTTTCCCAGTGTTGTAGTTAAGACCACACTAATCGAGACCAAGACCAGTCCAAGACCACAGGGTCCCGAAACCAGGACAAGATCAAGACCTCTGAGGGTCAAGACCAAGATTTATGAAGGATGGGACCGAGACAAGACCAAGACCATGGCCCATCAAGACCAAATCAAGACCATCTTTGTCATTTTCAACATTTATTTCTATTTTACAGTTATTTTGGCACTTATATTTCAATGCTTTCATAAGTGTCAAATTTATGTGATGAGTGTTCAACTTTACTTCGCTGAAACAGTCTTTGCCGCTTTTTTGGACCCTCACCCAGAGTTTAAGAACCCTTTTTTAAGAGAACTTTCTATGGCACTTTACAAAAAAACTGAAAAAATTGGATTGGTTTGAATTTTTTTCTTAAAATTCCTAACCATTATTTTACTGTTTTTTCCAGTGGTAACTCACACTGTGACAAATACAGATGCATTTATGAACTTTTATTAGGTAAACTTCAACCACATGTCAGTAGGAAGGTTATTCAAGTGTCAGACCTTGAGTCCGAGACAAGACCGAGTCCGACTCCGCTAGAATCTGAGACGAGACCAAGATAATAAAAACACAGTATCAAGGCCGGTCTTGAGTATTACGCCACTTCTAGATTCCTTCACCATTTACTGACCTGTAGTAGTATTTGGAGTGATTTGTGCGTATTTGAATAATTACTTATTTTGTTGCAATATTGTCGATCAACACCGTTTTCCGACTCTTTTTAGTATTGGTATTCCAACATGTCATGATTTGTTACCATAGTCCACCCCGGCATGTCTCTCACTGTTCTTCGATATTCTTAATCTCGAAAACTATCAAGTCACACACAAAACCAACACACAGTAGCTAACTTCATAATGTCTGATGTCCCATGTGGCTGAAGTATTCTCTGATCAAGTACTTTGCACCGACCCAAACATATTGTGATATATATGGGAGCGCAAAGTATTATAGGCTCATTAATATAATTCATGTCGGAAAAGCGGAATGTTTGAAAAATAGTAAAGAGCCGCTACTCTGACAATGAAAAAAAGGTTGAAGTAGTGGGACGCTTGAAAAATAACGTTTATGCTGCTACTCCAACAATTACGCAATTCGAAGTCCATATAGCAGTATGTAAGAGTTATACATGACCACTGTTCTGTTCTTACTTCAGTCTCCAGTTTTATTTTCTTAATCTGTGATACATCTAGGATTCGACAGTCCTACATTGTCATTTTTAGAACAAAAGAAAAAAAATCAGCTACTCGCCAGTGTGATGTGTTTACCTGGTCTGCCAGAATAACAGACTTTGACAAAACTTTACAAAGACGAGTGAATCTAAAGCCATATCCTGTCTTTTTGATTCCAGAGAGTATGATTGACTGGAGGATGAACCAATCAGAGAGACGTTTTCACACTCTATGGTCCGATTCTAGACCCTTGTGGATTTGAACAGAATGTAGAATGGACTGGCTGGTCAGGCTATCTGCAGCTATCCATCAGAGGAGCCGACTCTTTGTTATGACGACGTTTCCGCCTTTGTCACTTTACTTGAGTATATTTTTTGCCATATACATTTTGAATACCTCTTTAGAACTCTCTCCAGCGTTGCTCAAAACTACAATATCCTCTCAACACCGCGTCTCTCGACTCCACGCACAAAAGTTAGTTAGCGTTTTCGTCGGAATCACATGTCGGCGGGTGCAAACGTGAAGCGACACCTCCGCTCTCATGAAAAGTGTTATGTCTGACACTTCGCAGCCACCTTAGCCCATTCATCCCAACTCACAGTAAAGTTTAGGAGCTCGCAGATCAGTAAACACAAAGTCAATCGAGTTCAACTACAGCAAAAGATAAAGTTTGCAAAGTTCTAGCAGTTTCAAAAGATAGAAATAGAAGCAATAATGACGGAAGTTTGAGGTTACGGTTAAGGTAAATTTTTTTGTCCCAGTGATTTTTCCCCTCCCCCATACTGCTTTGAATACTGCCTCAAATCAAAAAATGTTTCTTCTTCTCATTTAAAAGTTATTTGGAGTGATTTCTGCACGTTTGAGTCATTTTAATCACTATTTTCAAGACGCCATATTGTCAATCAACCCCCATTTTCACCCATACACTCCCTGCTCTATTCTTACTTCATTCTCCAATTTTATTTTCTAAATCGATGATTCGGTAGCGCCACGTCACCATTTTGGTACAGTTTTAAAAAACCTGCAACTCACTGACTGGAGGTGCTGACTCTTTGTGGTGGTGATGTTTTACGGCGATATCAGCTCCCACTGGACACCACATTGGACACAAATAAGTAAATAATAAGTAAATACTGAGTCAATCCTTCAAAATCAAAAACTGGGACACGCCCGGGGTGGGGGGATGGTTGGTAATAATAAAATTGTGTAACAAGTGCGTAATTAAGGAGAATTGTTGCTCACTCAGCCCATTCATGACAAAGAAATGAGTCGGTATAGTCACTTTTTCGTTGTGCTTTAGTCATTTTAAGCAGCTTTTCTGTATTTTACCTAAACAAGTGACAATTTATGCCTCTGTTTACTGTTGGCAGGGATTAAATTGGTCAAAAATAGGGACACCAGGGAAATTTCTTGTATAAAACTGGGACAAATTACTGGTTTTGGATATATCTGCGGGACACAGGGCTCAAAACTGGGACTGTCCAGAGTAAATAGGGACGTCTGGTCACCCCAGGCTAAGGTATACTTGTTTGTCCCTTTAGAAAAAGTGTCCCCTGCATTTGAACCATCCATGAATGTTGCATCTTTGTTGTACACAATTATTCTAACGGTTTTTGAAGAATATTGGAATTTAAAATGTGCAGATTATAAAATTATGATTCACGGGTGTCACAGATTATAACACAACATCACAATAGAGTTTGCTGCTTGGAGACTTTGTTCTGTGTTGTTGTACATGATTATAAAGCACCTCCAACTCAACCCATTCACAACAAAGTTTAGGAGCTCACAGGTAAGTAAACACAAACTCAGTTCAACTACAGAGAAAGAAAAAGTTTTTAAACATCTGATAATGGTTTCAATGGGCAGAGATTATAATGATGGAAGTTTGAAATTATGGTTAAAAGTGTAGTTTATTTATTTAAAAAGTGAATTGTTCAGATGAGCATGACTGACAGGTGGATGAGCCAATCAGGAACACGCACGTCTGTCCATATCAAAACTAATATGGCTACTTACAAGGGAAAAATACATGAAAAAAATGACATGGAACTGAAAAACATTGTGGATTTCTGCATATGTGACTAGAGCCTGGAGAGTGTAATGGAATTTTGCATCCTCTGTTTAGGCTTAGCATGGACACCCCTAGTTTATTGTTAACATTTCTCTATGGTAGATCTGGCGTCATCCAACTGTTACAGAATTTATCCATCTTTAACATTATCAGTTTAAATTGTGCTCTTCTGATTTTATCTCAGCCAACTTGTCTCCTATGGAAGATAACTTGTTCCATCAG
>KN520003.1:0-12294 GCA_000787155.1 Scartelaos histophorus | reverse complement strand
CCGTAAAAGCAGCATGGAGTCACCCAAGACTGGTACTCCTAAAGACCCCTATGCATTTGACCCCAAAGCTGAAAGCCCAGGTCCCAGTGGGGTAAGACCTGAGGCTGGTACTCCTGAACCTCTTTCATCTGTGCCTCTGCTACGAAGTCACTCACTGCCCTCCTCCACCAGCCAGGAGCACACCCCCTCCTCCCCCACGCCACTGTCCCCTGGAGGCTTCCGTCTTTGCCAGTCCTTCGATGAGCAGCAGGCAGCAGCTGCAGAGATGAGAGTGGGACATGTTCAGCGCATGTTGAGACGCCAACCAGCCATTGAGGTTCCTCTAGGAGCTGAACAAGTGCTTGAAGATACAGGTCAGTCCTCTTCAGGAAAAGGTACAGATGGAAAAAGACAACCAAAGCAACAGCTGCACAAGAGTCCCTGCTTGTTTGAGTGTGAGGCCTGTGGCTCCCTCTTCCAGCACAGTGAGGGCTATGAGTCCCACATGGGCACCTGTACGGGACACCTCCAGCAGCCCGAACTAGAGGCCGAGGACAGGGTCAAATCTGGCAGGGACGACCACGCTCATGTAATGATGCACTATAAGTTACCAGCTCTAGCAGTGACAGTGAGGAAGAGGAGAAAAGAGGAGAGCCTAGAGGAAGATCCTCCCAGCCCTACAACCCGTACTGCAGTGTCATCTGGAGAGGAGTGCAGCCGTTCCCAATCAGGTGAATATAAATGTGCTCCAGAAACATTTGGAACAATCATGAAAAATTCAAACTGACCAAGGTGATGTTGAATACATTTCAAACTATTTACTTTTTAAGAGGCTAATATACTTTAGTAAATGTATACATGTAAACTCAACTCTATATTGAAATATTTACTATATAATAATAGAATACATCTTGATGCATTGTTTTATATGTTTATAGGTGGTCATTCAGAACCAAAACAGCAGCAGGACAGAAAGGGTGTGTCGGTCATTCAACACACCAGCTCCTTTGAGAAGCAGGAGAGTGTGTCCATGGACAGTCAGGGGTCAGAGGTCAAAGAGACACAGCCTCAGCCCAAACCGTCCCCCTCCACCAGTCGCCTCATTCGCCAGCCCAACATCCAAGTGCCCGAGATCCTCGTCACTCTGGAACCAGACACTGACATGCCACCAGTGTCCCCCACAGTGACAGTGTCCTTACCTAAGGTTTGTCTCATATTTAGAAGAAACCAAATTGCTTTTCATTAAAGAAAAACTAACAAACAAAAAAACATTTCAAATTAATACAACATGTTCACTTTTTGCTGCTTATTGTAAATATCGTATGTGTTGCTTTGTGTCATAGGAAGTAGAGCGAGTGGAGGAGTTCCAGTGGCCTCAGAGAAGCCAGACCTTGGCTCAGCTCCCTGCAGAGAAGCTCCCGCCCAAAAAGAAGAGGCTGCGTTTGGCCGAAGCAGCGCAGTCCTCAGGAGAGTCCAGCTTTGAGTCTGTGTCTGTGTCTGTGCCTCGCAGCCCTAGTCAGGAGAGCAGCCTCTCCCTCTCCTCCAGCCTCTCAGTGTCTCTGGAGGATCCCGTCAGATCGGAAGCTGTGGCCTGGGCCGCCAGCCAAAGCTCCCAAATGCTAATGGTGCCATCAGCCTCTCATCAGTACCACCAGAGCCACAAGGAGATGAGACGCTCCGCATCTGAACAGACACCCCCTACTCACCAACAACCTCAGCAGACACCTGAAAACAGGAGTAAGTCCTTTGACTATGGCTCTCTGTCCTCTCAGCAGCCCAGCACCTCCTGGAAAGAGCGGAGGAAATGTCTTCTGGTAAAACATGCCACTTTAGGAGATCCAGAGGAGGAGCAGACTAGAGCAGACAGTCCCAGGCCTGGGCCCTCACATGTGAGCCACCACACTCTTTTCTCCACTGAAGAATGGTTTCTTCGTGAAGAATCAGGAGAAACGTTGCCATCATCAGATGTGCTCTCTTTGGTTCCCAGAGAACAGCAAACCTCAGCTCCATCTCTCAGTCATGTGTTCCACACTGAAGTTCTCCACAGAGCCCTCTTTGATCCACACAGTGCACGGCTTGGGACTCCACTTCACCATCTACTTCCTCTGCAGTTCTCCAGCCACAGTCAAGCTCTGTATTTTCCCTTTTCCACCAGGCCTTTGCCTTATACTCCCTTGGCCCCACCTTCTATAAACAGATCGATAGCACTCGCTCCAACCATTGTCACCGCTCCATATCACGACACACAGCCCATTATTGCCACATGTTTGGCTCAGTTGACACCTGTTGTTTCTTTAGTTGTCCCAGTGCGATTGCAGACTCACATGCCAACATACGCTAGTGCCATGTACACAACTCTCTCCCAAATCCTGGCCTCTTCACGCTCACCTGAGCCTATATGTACCACTATGGTCGTTATGAGCCAGATGGAGCAAAGCAAGCTTCAGAGGTCTTACCTTACTGTTCCAGCCCTCCAAATGAAAACTCCCATTTCACTGACACCTTCTTTAGTTTCACTAGATGAGGAGACGTATGGTCCACTTGGGGCCGGAGGAAGTAAACGCATGCTTTCACCTGCTGCCAGTCTAGAGCTGAGCACAGAAGCTCAGAGACACCAGAAAAGAGTGAAAGAGGAAGAGGAGGGAGAGCAGGGCAACACAGGGGACAGGAGCAGGGGGGATGCAGCTGGAGATGTAGTGGGGGGTGAGGTTACTGGAAGCAAAGTTGAAGATGAAAAGAACAAACAAACGCAAACTCAAAATGCAGAAGACAAATCTATAAAGGAGGAGAAGAAACAGGAGCAACACCAAGCTTCAACTCAAAAGTCTGAAGTTGGTGAGAAAAAGGAAGGCACAAGACCAGTCTCTGCTTCTCATCCCAGTCTCCACACCTCCACTTCAGTCAACTGGTGCTACCTGAACTACATCAAGCCTAACCCCTCAGCACAGCAGGACTCTCAGACCTCAGTGTATTCCTCCTGGAGCGTAAGTGCTCACAACCCCAACCTGCCCGGCCTGAGCACCAAGACAGCCCTGTCCCTTCTGTGCACCAAACAGAGGCACAGTGCAGAAACCTACACCATGGCCACTGCCAGCCAGGCCAATGAGGGAGGCACGGAGCCCCAGCAGGAAACAGAGGTAACCGCATATAATACATTTATGTTTTTGCAATAGTCATTGAATTTAACATTGCAAAAGGTAAAACTTGACACAATTTTTGTGTAGTTGCAGATAAATCCAGCCCCAGTCAGCCCTATGGTTAGTGGTCAGATAAAGGATCAACCGCAACATGAAAAGAACAAGGCAAAACCAAAGAGGGATGATGAAGCTACAACATCCAAATCCAGAGAGTCCTCATGTGTTCGCATTTTTGAAGGCGGGTGAGAGAGGTTTTTTAAACTTTTCCCTTGTTTAAATTATGACATTGTACATGTTTAACCAAAAAATGTTTTGAATCATGGAATACTCATAGACGCAAAATCCGGGGAACTGCATAGTTCATACCTGCTGAGAGCAAATTGAACATTTTGAACATTTGAACATTTTGTCATTTAAGTAAAGGCTAAAAGCAAACCCTAACCCTAACCCCCTAACCCTAAACAAACCAAAAGTGTACTTTAATTGACAAACTGAGACAAACCATAGGTTATTTTATGTTTTTTGTATGATTCAGTTTACACACTCACTGAATTGTCTCTGTGTGTGAGATTTAAGTCCCTGCTTTTAAGTCTCAGTCTCTTCATGATTCTCAGTTGTGTTATCAGCTGGTCAGGTCTGCTTGGAAGATGCTTCAGTGACCGTAAAGAGCTGAGGGCCAGTCTGAGTTTACTCAGCACTGTGCTGCAGATTTAATGCCTGATGTGGGAAAACAATCAGTGCTTTCTGTGATGGGGGAAATATTTTTAGCAGTGACAAACAGAGTGTGACAGACGCCAGTTCTTCAGCGCTGCATAATGCCGCAGCTGAGACTGTTTTACCCTCATGTAACAATTTGTTATGATTTGCTCTTGTGGCTTGTGTTGTACAACAGTGCATTCATGGTTTTAGCTCTTGGCTTTTCAGTCAAAATGCCATGTTTAAATACACTGATATTTGCCATCTCATAATGGACTTTCTCATTCAAATATAAATTGTCTGTGGTTTTACTGTGTCTGTGAATAGGCCATGGGTAAACATCAATATTGCATATCAACAAGGTTTTTATAGACCAGGGCTAAATGTGTTGCTTGGTTTTATATATAGTGTCTATTTTGGGTTGTTGGCCATGCAGGCTTCCCTTCCCGGCCGTCCCCTCTTAGTGGCTGCTGTTGTTGGCAGCGTTGCCGGCTGTAGCAGAATGGATGTTATTCTGCTGCTGTGGGTTTGCTGGGGCTTCCCCGGCCGGGTGCATAAAGGGGACCTTGTTTCTCAGTTTATCTTGTGTGTGTTACCAGGCAAGTTGCTGGTGCATCCACAATAATCATTATTATTTTATGGGGCAAATGAAAAATACCTTCTCAAAAGCATCTCTATGTGACATTTCTGAATAAAAACAATGACATTTTCACTTGATTGATAAATAAGAGTTGATTTTGCTTCTTCTTCATGTAAACTCAGGATGTTATATTGCCAGTGCCAAGTGTTCATTCTCTCACCTGTGTCCCAGGTATAGGTCGAGTGAGGAGTATGTGTACGTCCGTGGACGAGGCCGGGGAAAGTACATTTGTGGAGAGTGTGGGATCCGCTGTAAGAAGCCCAGCATGCTGAAGAAGCACATCCGCACACACACAGACGTACGCCCATATGTCTGCAAACACTGCAACTTTGCCTTCAAAACTAAAGGTAAACCTGATCCCTTAGATTTATCTAATGTATTCACATCTAATGTATTCCCATGTTCAAACACTTTGTGCCTCTCAGGGCTGAGGGGATGATAATGTGCTTTCCTTGTTCCTTCTTAGGGAACCTCACCAAACACATGAAGTCAAAGGCTCATGGGAAAAAGTGCCAGTCCGTGGGAGTGTCTGAGTCATCACTGGATGAGCCTGAGAGCGAGGAAACAGGTACTAAGGATCACAGATTCTATTGTGGACAAAGACTGCTATGGCTAGATGAGCGTGTGCCTGTTCAGAACTGCAGCTTTTCAGTCCTGACAGCTTATGCAACACCATGTTCTATTCTCCTCCCTTTGGCCTTGCTTAAGTAAAGATAAAAATACAATAAATAAATGAAGAATAGAGTCAGTTCAACAGTCACAAGGCTCCTGCAGTGAATACCTTTATAAAATATGATTCTCTGCAATATAATTTTAAAACTTAATGTGTGCCAAAGCTACAGTTACCTTATTCTCTCTGCAGCTGATGGACTTCAGTCATTACTGCCAAGGACCTAACCATCGACCTGCCATTCACAAAGCTCAGATAGTTTATGATTAGACACAGCACAACTCAATACATCCAGTCTTTTCATGTACACACTATTTATAACATGACAGTGTGAGAGTCAGGGCTAGCTTAGAATATATTGAGAGGACTTTAAAACCAACTGTGGAGCAGCTTTGTTTGCTGTTTGAGTCTCCTTTATTGCCTCATTCTTCTTCTTATTTTAAAATGTCTTTGTTTCAGGAGGGAGTGAGGAGCCTGTGCCAGAGGAGCAGGAGGAGCATCAGTTTTCTGACGTGGATGAGTCAGAAGACGACGATGAGGAGGAAGACGAAGAGTCCACCACACACGATGATCCACCTTCCTCCTGTTCATCTGACACACATCCTTCCACTGGGGGGCGCTCCACAGGCAGTGGGCATTCCCACCAGGGCACCCCAGATCGCGAGCTCCCTGGCCCCGCTTTAAGTCAGGAGCCGTCTCCTCGGGGCTTATGGTCTGGGAGCGGCCGTGCGTCCTCTCCCTGCAGCAGGAGGGCGCTGTTCTCCCGCCGGGGCATTAGAGCAGCACGCGCCTTCTCTCCGAGCAGTGAGAGCTGTTCTCCGAGTCGCAGTCTCTCTCCTCGGCTCGAGCTATCTCCCGTGGTTCTCAGCCTATCCCCCAAAACTGAGATGTCCTCGTCTAGTAGACATGTGTCCCCCTCCCCTGAGAGAGGACCATCTCCCATCAGGCCCCTCTCTCCTCTGCGGCCTGTCTCGCCAAGCTTCTATCGCTCACCCCAAGTCCGAGCCCCACCCTCTCCACTGGGTCTGCACCGGAGAACTCCTGCATTAATGCCTTGGGAAAGTCCTGCTACTAGAGGGACTAACAGCAAAGAGGTGAGTACCTACGAACCAAAGAAGCTCTGAATACATTTTACTTACATATTGCTTATTCTAGGAGTTCACAATTCCTTAGTAGTGAGTAACAATGGTGCTACCAATTCATTTTGTGAGACTTCTAAGTATTCAGTTCAGTATTTTGTGGTTTGTCTCTCTAAATTAAAATTATATTTTTGCACCATCTGCAGGAAAAAAGTGGAACAACATTGGAAGGACTAACATTTCCAGAAAGCAGTTTATTTCCATCCGCCTTTCGTCTTTCCACGTGTGAGAGTTATCCTGGTGCACAGCCGGTAGACCTCATTTACAGTCACCTTCCTCTGCACTCGCAGCAGGCCCGGCTGCCCTGTGTCATGATCCCTATTGGAGGAATACAGATGGTGCAGGCCCGACCAAGATCCCACCCGACTACCCCCTCCTCCCCGACCTCTCCCCCCATAGAGGGGTCCTCTCGCCTCAGCTTTGACTCAGCATACTGGGGCGGGACCCCCAGGACTCAAGGCCTCAGGACTCCTCCAGACCAGTCTTTAGTGTCAGAGCAAACAGGAACCAGCCAGCCCCACGGAGACAGGACACAACTACACAAACACAAACCAGAGACAGACTCAAAGCAATATAGCAGCTCGCGCAGCTCTGTCCAAACACCCAGGGGCTCTGATGGGACCTCTGTGAGGGACACTTGCCCGGGTTCAGCCCTCAGCCCAGCCGTGTCTGTAGCCGAATGTTCCAAAGGGCACAGGGAGCAGCCACCAGGGGGCGATGTGGAGGAGAGAGCAGAGCAGTCAGACCAGAGCACTTAAGTGTCAGCACCTCCATGTGTCACTTACATTAGCTTTATCGATTGCTCCACTCTTTTAATTTTGCTTTGTTTTTTTTTAACATTGAAATGCTTTTTTAATTTAATGTTTCTTTGGCAATATTCAGGTTTGTGGTCAAGCAGCACTTTTTATTTGTGAAAAAGTTTATGTAAATGCATATATAAATTATATATAAATATATCCCTCCTGTACGGATAATGTCTGTTTAAATATGTTTTTAAAAATTGACTATGTTTGTAAATGACCAAAAACTTTATTCTTAATAATTCCATTTGTTTGGTTATTACAGTATTACTCCAGTTGTAGTTTCTTGTGCCTTTTCTGTCCAGGTGTATGTATTGACATGTCAGTACAGATGACATAAAGGAGGCTGTGAACTTTTATATCACCTTTTATTTTTTGTGAAGGTTCTAATTGCGTTTCTTGCCAATGCTTTAATGCCAGGGTATCTACATGGAGCAGTGGAAACATGTCAAAGGAAATGCACTGAAGTTATTTTTTTATTATGACATTTGAGATCAGAAAATATCTTTGTACAGCCTTGAATGCTTCTTATTTATTGATGTTTAAAGATGAAATGTGCATTATTTCAACTTTTTTACTTTTAGTTTTTGACAAAGTACTTTTTGTTACATTTGTGTGTTTTTCATCATGTTCTTGTGACTTGAAGTGGTTACAAAAATGAGGGAAGGTACAGAGGGAACAAGTGCCCTGCTAATTTCACACGCAGCAGAATTTATAATTACATTCAAAGAATAAAAATGCACTACACACAAATGGGACTGTGACATTATTTTCCTTTCCTCATCAGGTGCATTCTTGTGGTATTTTAACATACTAAATAGCATGTCAGTTAAAATTAAAAGTAGGTCATATTTTCTTCTTTATCATGGTTAGGTAATAAACTGTCATTACTGATCCTGGTTATGAAACTGAAACTTCTCTAAAATTATAAATCTATCTATTGGCACAAATTATAAGGATGATAATACTGCAATATTCACATTAGTGTTTTTGTTAACAGAAGGCATAGAAATTGTGCACTACACTGCATCAGTAATCATATTTAATAACATGCATGTAACTTGCCTGGGATAAAGAATACACTCTTCCTCAATACCATGAAATACAGAGAGCTGTCACTGTCCCAGGCAAACTTGCATCCACGCAATTATAATGTATAATATAATATTTAATATAATTCTAATTTAACACTACACGACTACTGCAGTGTTGTGTAGAATAAAATGTGACCCATATTTAACTTATATCTACTACATTAATGAACAATGTCCATTTGATGATAGGTCTATACTTTGTCAGATGACAGTGACCACTAAAATAGGTTATGAAAAGTGCAGGTTTTTGACCTTTGACCCCCTGAGAAAAGGCTTAATTTGTTCTCTGTGATTTGATGTCAGCCCTCATCTTATCAGCTCATCTCTGGGTTCTGCCGTGTTTTATATGTATTTAAAACACACAATAAACCAGCTTATACAAATGTTACATAAATCTTAGATTGAGAAGGATGGCAGTATGACTTGGCAAAATGTAATGTTGCAAAATCATCAGATAATAGACAACTGATGTATCCTCAAAAACTGAGTATACTGTGTTAAAGGTGCACTATATAACTTTTCTGGTGGGGGTGTGCCGCCTGCTTGTCTCTATGATTTAGATTTTATTGCTTTGCCTGGAATATTGTAGTTTGGAAGAATATAATTGTACATTTGTACCAATGTTGTACCAAAAACTATGCAGTATCCTTATCCGATTGGGTGCCCAGTTTTCCTAGAAAGCACTAAGCCTATGCAGGGGACAAATGTGCTCCAGGGAAGTGTGCTAAAAACTCAGGAGATGGACTGATATGTGCGTCAGACAGATAAACATTCCTCACAGTCCATCTGGACTGGGGGCCTCTGTTTTTACTCTGTATTTCATTTATTTATATGGTGTTAGAGGCCCCATCAACAAGTGCTCTATCAAGTAATGGCTAATGACTAAATATTTATTGTAAATTCAGATATTATCTGCAGCTGTCAATGTGACAATGTAAATGTCCAGTTTTGATGGTTTTATTGCATTAAAAAATGCACTGCAAAAAACAGCCAAAGATATTAGTAAAATTACAACTTAATAATTTAGACCAGAAATTACTGCATCATTGTAGAAACAGGAATACAGACAAGACCATATGCACTTATAAATTGGATTATAAGCGCAAAATAATATATCAGCAATATTTTTTAAGCAATTAGGAAAATAATTGTGCCATTCTTGCAAAACATCTTTATTCAAATTTCAAATCACTGCTGGAGAATTTTTTCTGTTTGGCTTTTATGGCTGCCAAGATAGACTCATATCATGCAGTTAAACTATGCATCAACAGTTAATTCAGTAAGTTGTCTTTTTTTTTATATATTTCTTATTTCTGTGCATTGTTCTACCCCCATTGCAATGCTCTAAGCCATATCTGTCTCATGTAAAGAACTTCCAAACTGTAAGTGGCCGCCTGCAGGTGACAACACATCACAGGAGCTGCGCTATCCGTGGAATGTGTCGTGAGTGGGACGTCTCAGTGAGGGTCCCTGCTCCATGTGGCTCCAAGGCAGAGGGCGGGGCTTGTGCTGTAACGTCATCGGAGGGAGAGGAGCTTTAAGTGTCAGAGCTCACACAAACACAGCAGCAGTTCAATAATAACAGCTGTAAGTGAATGGATATTATCTGCCCCAATATGTCTCCACACGCCAGCATTCTGCTTCTATTCAGTCTGTGGGCCTCCCTGCAGGAGGGTGAGTTATCAACACATGCCATTTTTATTTATCTGTTTTATACATTTTGTTTTTTAATAATTACTGTTATATAATACCTCTGATAAATGACTCTACTCTCACGATAGACATTAAAACAATTGTATTTTATGGTTCAATAATGTCCCATTATCAGGGCTACTAACTTTGGCAGTGCCTAATCAGAGTCTGACTAAAGTGCACCTTTGGTCTCCCTCAGGTCTTGGTCTTCCTGTGATGAAGGAGTGGACAGAGGACTCTGGCGGTGCTTCGTCTTCTCCTGGGGTGAGGAGCAAACGTTGCGCCTGCAGCAGCCTCCTGGACTCAGAGTGCCACTACTTCTGCCACCTTGACATCATCTGGGTCAATACGCCAAGGTGCACTGGAAAAATCATAAATAAAATCAGTTAATATGTGCTTAAATTAAGAAATATTTATTTTGATTTGAAATGAAAATAAGACAGATAAATCAAAATAAATGTGAAGTTGTAAACTTACCACGCCAGAAAATGGTGAGAAACCTGGTCAAATTTACTGAACAATATTGCAATGCATGCATCATTTTAAAAACTCATCACCTCTATGTTTTTTAGGTCTAAACAGTAAATTGGGTAATAGTTACATAGATAAATAGTAATTACATTAGTACAATTATTAGTGCCCAGTTGCAGTAATCTGACTAAAAGCAGCAGTAGTGTTATCAGTCATTTGTAGACTAATCTGTGTCAGACACAAATATGTTGCAAAATATTTTGTTGCACTATTTCCTGTTCATTTTTATTGCAGTGAAATACAATGTGCCATATCAAAGACCAAAGTCTAACTGTGAGTCTCCTGTTCTCGTGCTTAGTAAGACCAGTGTTTATGGCCTGGGTACTGGACCGTCCCGTCGCCGGAGGTCCACCCCCCGCTGCTCCTGTGCCCACACAGACGATCACACCTGCTTCAGCTTCTGCCAGCACCGGTGAGTTTCATCTTAAATCCACATCTGTAGTTCTAGTTTATAAATAACCTTTTCCACACAGTAGTGTTTGCAAAGGCTTACACTGGTCCTTTGTTCATCAGTAGGAGTGGTGATGTCCTTTTATTGTTAGGGAAGAGTGTTGTTTCATCAGGGCAACCAAACAGTATCGACCGAGTGGGAGGATGGAAAAAATCAATTAGATCTAAGCTACTTCCTGGTATGAACAAGCAAATAATGTACCCTAGATAAAGTGAAAAGGTTCTCTGACGATTGATATATTACATTAGCACACAAAGGCTAGACTGACCTGTTAAACTTTATGTAAAATATGATTCATCGCACTTTCAGAAAAATACTGTATGTGTGCACTGTCCCATGCAGCTGAAATGTGATCAATCATATCCATGTGTTTTTGCAGTTTTGAAGTGCCAACTCAAGCAATGACACCAAAGAAGACTGTTAAGGGCATACTCAGCATGTTAAAAATCATGATCAAGAGCTCCTCAAGTTCCCAGGATGCAACAGGACGACAGGACAGTGCACCTGCAGCTCAGTGAAAGTTTGGATCACAGAGGCAGTAAGAGTATTTCAGTCCTTTACATGATGGGACAAAGTCAAAGGTTTGTCCAAAGGAAAATGGCCAAAGCCTCAAGAACATGTCTCAAACCCAAGACTATGGGGCATAAACACAGGTCTCCAGATGCATCATGGGAAATGTGAGGATGACCAGTGACACAGTGTGATGATGGCCCACTGTGGTGCAGGGACTTCAGTGCCACAGGACCAGGATAGAGATACACCATAGGAGGTGAAGAAAAAGGATTTCTAGGATCGCATGTCGCCATCCAACCTAAAAACGGAAAAAGAGCAATAACAACAACTGTACATTTTGTAAATATATTTTTATATTCTCACATTGCTAGGTTCAGATTGCACTATTTATATATTTATACTGAATTTTATGATTTTTATTTTTACATTTTACCATCATTCTGTTGCTTAAAATAAATGCCATACTGGACTGTCTTTGCTTAATGCTGTTGTTTTCATTTGACTTTTGATTCTTCACAAATCAGTCATGGGCAGGAGTCACCGGAGCCGCAGGTCACTGGTGCAGATCTCTGGACTAGAGATCGACCAGTAGGTTTCTCCATGACTAATGCTGATACTGATTGTTTAGAATAGAGAGAAACCAATGTCTGATAAGCTCTGTTAATATTTTTGAGCCAATATGTGGGGATTTTTGCAGGGTCCTGAAAGGGTACTGAAGTATTAAAATAAATTGTGTGTATTCTGTATGCAGCTGGTTAACCGAAACAAAATATTGGCCAGTGCTGGGAATTTATAGGCTGGAAAAAAGTCAAATTAACACTCTATTACACATTTATGTTTATTACTTTCATTCAGAATCAGTTAATTGTGGTAATTCACCAAGTTATACTGTAAAAGACATACACCTCTTTTGAGTAAGAGAGTAAGCGCTGCCAAGGAACACAAAAAAATA
>JACN01090730.1:0-28630 GCA_000787155.1 Scartelaos histophorus | reverse complement strand
GAAGTAAAAGTAAAAAGAATCCACTGTCAAATCTACTTAAGTTAAGAATAAATACCTAAAATGTATCGTTCACATAGGTGTGATCTGTAAGTACAATCACACAAGTGTAATGTAACACCACTGTAGACATAACCGTTAAAGAAGAACATATAGAGAGAGACAAAAGGCTAAAATAACTCTGATGCGTGTCCGTCTCACCTGTGTTGTAGGCGGTGGGCATGGCCGAGAAGGGCAGACCCTGGGCCAACAGACTGGGCGTTGCCACGGAGACAACAGGCGTGGTGAGAGTCTGTGCCACCTGAGCTCCTGCCGCCAGCCGCTGAGCATTCTGTCAAAAACCACACAACCTCATCAGCAAAACAGACGCAGAACCAGACTTTAACCTGTCCTGAAGTCCACGGATGACTGTGCCGAGTGGGACATGCCGGGGCTGATGAGATGTGGTGGTCCGTAAATCACAGTGGAGGATTTACCCATAACCAGGTGGTTCTTGATGACATGCATCAAAAACTATTATTCATATTTGAACAACGCATCTCAGGGGCAAATTACATTAAAGGCATTTGAGTTATGCAATTTCATTTGCATTTCTTCTGTATTATAAATATAAAGGTCCTACATTACACAACATTTACTCTTGTGAGCTTTAACTAGTATTAAAATCATACTCAGAATCGTGTTTTGTTTCATTCACACATGTTTGAGTAATTCTTTAATATTAGTCTGTCCACAACCACAAAGACCAAAATGCTCTGTTCTACTCTGATGTCACACACTGGCACTTTTCAAGTTAACCTTTTACCCTTGGTACAATAGAAATGGGCAATTCCAGGGCTGATATCATCCAAATGATTCTGGCGAAGGTGCACGTATTTATCACATGGCATCACAAGATGGAACTAAGTGTTATCTGTTCGAGAGAAAAAATCTTTGCGTGTTAATCATGTGTGAATGAAACAAAACGACTCCGGGTTTGTGATGAGAAAACAACATTATAACATATGTCAGAAAACAGTGTAATATGGGCCCTTGAAACTAAATAGTACAGAAGATTATTATAGATTAGGTCTAAAAGGTACATTTTTTATTCTTTATAATACCAAGGTGAAAAGTGAACTACTCGTGTTATACTCTATAAATCATCCATAAATGATACTCTGTGGTTTATTGTGCACATTTATTACAGTGGTATCACTGGCATTACAGCATCAGAGTAATGTAATATAAAAGAAAACGCATTCAAGAACAAAACCACCATCACCAAATGCTTTTAGTTGCTTGATAATTCCTTCAAATTAATGACCAAACTTATTCACACTACGGTGGTTACAGGAGCTTACTAAGGTTAACTCTGCTGCCAATAGTTCAAAATATTTGGATGGGACAACATTTGGCAAACAAAGAAACTTGTAAAATTTATTAAAGACACAGTGAGGTGTTATGGCTGCGCATCTGTGCCACATAATAAAATGTATTAACAGTTTTCGCTAAAGGGATATTAAGGTTATGCGAACAAAAGGCCAAAAGATGCGATCATTTCAGTTCTGAATTACTGCTCTCTGGTGTGATGATTTTCTGAGGAAACATTGGCCTGGGTTATGACTGTAACATTGGATTTGGAGTGAGAGAAGATTGAGCGCAGAGTAGGGCCAGATTCAATTAAGTGTCTTTGTGGAGACGCGAGGAGGAGCGGAGCGAGAGAGGGCCATGGAAATGAATCACTCGAAGCAAGAAAATGAGATTCTGGCTGTAACTTTGAGAAGTATTGTAGAAAAATGACACAGAGGTGACAGCACCAGCTATGAGAACAAGTCAAGTCTTTGGGTCCAGATTGGGTCTAAAAGAGGCTGCATTTTCTCTACAGACTTTGGTTAGATACACACTTTTCTTTCTCAATTACATCAATTAATTTTGGTCACTACTGGAGTAAAAAATGTAAAGATAAGATTGAAACTGTGTTCTGCATTTGAACACCAAATGTGAACCAATACAAAAACAAAAATCACATGATTTTGTTAAAGGTGCACTGTGTAACTGTGGAGGACAAGCTAGTTTGGCATTTAACGTTTTCAATTTCCATAGAAACAAGCAGGAGACGCCACCAGGGCAATTTACAGGTAAGATCTGTGAAGAGGTGACCCCATAGTAAGAATCGATGTTTTTAAAGATATTTTTGGTCCATGAAATCCCATAAGTTTAACAACTGTGAACCCCCCAACTGAAAAATTAAGCATCACCTTTAATAATATTTGAGCTTCCAGGGTTGATTATTTGTAAATGTGTTATAAAATTACAGCAGGTTAACATTTTACTTATTGTTGTGATTAGTGTTGCAGCCATGTAACTGTCTTATAACCTTTGTAAAATGCCTTTAATGTAACGTCAGATTTGAACACATCTCTTTAACATTTGGTGAGGGGGTGACGATGAGGGACTGGGGGATGTGTCAGTGAACCAGGTGGAGATACAGCCCATGCTTTAGTGGCATCTTCAGATCACTCCAGGACAATGCAAACTGTTCATTTGGGTTTCAAGCACAGACTGTATAAAGAAGTGGACAAAGCGAGTGTGAAGTCACCCATAGTGTTTGGCTCCAGTCAAATGAAGCTCGCGAGACTAATGGTTAAAGGAGCGAATTTGGAGTAGAGTTCAATATTAGGAATAGGAATAACCAAGCAGTTACAGAGAGAGGGATGTGACCATTTTTAATGTAAGTTTGAGCCTAAGTCACTGGAGCCGGAAGTGCAAACGTGCTAACTTCCTATTTGGAAGACGGTGGCTCGTGGGTTTTCCATGTCCATTTATATACACAGTCTATGGTTTCAAGTGACACAAGCTGTACAGGACAGTGTGGTAGTGGTAAATACCAATGGACAGGTTCTAAGCAGCTTTTGTAGTAAACTTTGAGCAAAAGTGAAGAGACAAGTAACATAACTAAGCAGATGTTGTATAGAAGGTTAGATGAATTTTGTTTTTTACCATAATCAATAAAATCAAAACTAGGGATTTAACAATCTCCTGGTATATATGTTGTATAGAAGGTTAGATGAATTTTAAAGGTTACCTAATAAAATGTATTTATTTTTGTTTTTTTTACCATAATCAGTAAAGTCAAAACTAGGGATTTAACGATCTCCTGGTATGATATTTTCATAATATACATCACAGTTAACAAAAGGTTAACAAAATTGTGTATAAGATCTTTTTTAAATGCCTTGACAAGCTTTTGTTTCTGTCATAATCCAAACAACTAAGATTTAAAAGTGTTTATTACAGTTTCTTCATGCAGTCGTTAAGGATCATGGTCTACGTAGTTCTCTCCATTTTTTATAACTTATACTGAGTTGTAATTCAATATACTGAAGATATTATTGTGAGACTTTTGACAATAAGATATCAGGATATGTTCTCTCCATTTTTTATAACTTATACTGCACCACAACTATTAGTTTAAACCAGGAGAGTTGTAATTCAATATACTGATTGACGATAAGATATCACGATACTCTGGTAACTTTTATTTTTATCATCCCTAGTCAAAGCCAGATTGGTTCACTATAATAGAGGTTTATAATGGAGTTTTTGTTAGTCTCAGTCCCTCAGCTGCTCATGACAAACTCGTCTATCCACAACTACCACACCATGTACAACGTTCACTCTGCCATCCTGTAGTACACACTCTACTCACTGCACAACGATCATCATAATATCTCAATAATAAAATCATCACTAAAACACCAATTCTGTTCAAAATGCCACGGTTATGACCCCTGATCTTCATGCAGTCGAGTTTCACACCAAAAACCATCCCGAATGTTTGTGGAACGAGACTGAACAATGAGCACTGCAGTGGGACCATGCTGCTGTAATGTGTGACCAGTGACTGCCCTCGACCCATGCGAGAGACCGAAGAATTCACCTCATTTACCAACTCCAGCTCTTCCTCTGTCTGTGGAGGGGGCAACACAAGGGTTAAGCTCAGAGTGGTGGGGCACAAAAGCAAGAAAAATAATCTAAAACTATTAAAATAACTAGTATATTTTGGACCGTCATTCATTCAGTAAACAGGATGCAGAGGGATAGAACTGTTTGTCATTGGGAATTTACGGACAGGCCTGTTACCATAAAAGTTTTTGAAGCACGGTATATTGCTACAGAGAAATTTTGCAATAAACTGTAATATTGAAACTAATTTATGCCACTGACACAAAGCAGGATATCCCAGTACTTCTAAATATACAGGATTATTAAAAAGCCTGAGGTGCAACAACTAAAGACCCACTACTTATTTTAGTTACTTATTACTTACTTATTATTTTACTTTACGCTCTACAGGTCAAATCTTATAATATTACAACAAAAATAACGAAAATCTCCCCATTAGTGCAAAGAAGAAGTCATCCCCATAATAAATATTGAGTGCAAAAATATATAGACTCTCGTCACGCTACGTCACAAACCAGGAAGAAGTTTGGAAAGAAACAATTACAACGTCAGACGGGATCTGTTCACGGTAGAAAAATTGACCAAAAATTCGAAAATGGCCCAGTTTTCTTCATCTACACATCATTGTAGCGTTCTGTTATGTTCGGCTAATCAACAATTACAACCGCACACATCACAGTTGGAAGGTGAGCTCCCCGGTGTCGGTAATTACACCAGAAGTTGTAATCGCTTCTTTCCAAATGTCTTCCTGGTTTGTGACATGAGCGTGAACAGAACCCACTGTTCCCCTTTCATATACTGCACCATAAGTCAATACTATAATTCCTGCAACAGGCGTACATCAAAGTGACGAAACAGAAAAATAAAGAAAACTATTTGGTTTTTCAGAATTAAATGTTTACTTTATACAGCAAAAAAAGTGGCCCAGTAAATTGGCGTGATTAAGATGCTCATGGTTTGTGCAAAGTGTTAAAACAAACTGGATTTTGTTCACCTGGAGGTCTGTTACCAAACTGATTCTGACTTACCCACATTTCTATGGCAACACTATAATTAGAAAACTCTTCTTGAACAAGTTGCATCAAAGCTAACATTTCTATATAATTTCTAACACATTTTGTAAATTGAACGTTATTAGATGAGGAAAGTGAATTAGACTGTGAGGACACCGTAGCTGTTTCAATATATTGAAACCCTGTGAGTTACAAGTGAGGCTATTTACATTTGAGCATTTACAGCATTGCTCTTCGCATTGATAAGTCAGAGATTTTGTTTTTCTTGTAGCACATTTTAATTTAACAATAAACGTCTTGTGAATAGGTTTTAACAGTTGTGAGACTTGTGCTCTCTCCAGCACTCACCATCTGCATAAGGCTCTTCCCGCCCTGCGATGTGATGACTCGGAGGTCTGGTTTGCGGCTGTTGGCCATCTGCGGGCTCGGAGGTGGAGGTGGGGACTTAGCCGGGACTACTTTCCCCAGACTGTTGCCGTTGGAGACGGTGAGCAGGCCTGGCGAGGCCCTGGCGCTGGTGTATCCATTAGCTGCAGGGGAGACAAAGGTGCGATCGCTCGGAAATCAATTAAATCTCACAGGTGACTGAAGGAGACAGGGGAGCAGACAATAGGGGCTAAAATAATCAGAGCTAGAGCTGTCTGGCAGCGTGTAGAGCTATTTTGAGAACCTGCAGTGGCTACAGGTACAGTCAAAAAGGATGCCTATAACAGAAAAGATATCCTCTAATAAGAAGTCAATGTCAAAGTCATTTCTGTTAGAATTATGAGAACAAATGTCTAGCACTAATTTATCTCCTCTCCCTTTTGATTTTTATGTAACTTTTTTGCCACAGTCTGTAATCTACCTCCTATTTCAGTGTTTTGCAAATCAATTTGATTGTGTTTTATGTCAGATGCTAGTGCTAGACGATTCTGGGGAAAAAATTTGAATAATTTTCTGACAGGTATTTGACAATTTATATTGACTAAAACATATCATAAATCTGTCATATTCTGCTCAGACAGCGCACAGTAACATCTGAGAGAAAAGAGAAATATGCACCAAGAAAATAATACAAAAATCACATGCATTTCAGAGCTTTCAGTAGCAGTTTTAACCTACAGGTGCAGCAGGATTTTTTATAAAAAGGTATAGTATTTTTCTTTTTACAGGGGATGTTATAATAATTCAGTATTTCAATTTTACTCTCATTTATCCAGGCTTGTAACTGGCAAGAAGTGAACACTAACATGTGCCCCCTCGTGGCGACACAAACGTAAAATCATTTTGTATTCCGTCAGATATCATTGAACATTATTGCACAAGCAGAATAATGATTCTTTCTTGTCCACACGTAACATAACAAATTCCTGGTGTTAAGACAAAAAAGCTCTTTAACGTGGCTATAGATCACACAACATGCTACAAGGGTAAGTGTCTGCAATACTGTGACTATCTTTTGTTTGTACTGGTGGTGGCTTCCCCTGATTCATTTCGAGCTGAATCCCAGATGGTGCAGAGGAGGAGAGAGAAAGGATTTGGGCGAGCGAGCACATGTGGCGTTGAATGCAGAAAGAGTATAAAGATTTAAAAGAGTACTTACGAACTGGACTAGGGCACCCTCCGTTTGAATTATTCAGATCGCCGCCAAGAAGAGCTCCTATTGAAAAGAGGACATGAGTAATAGGGTTATGTAGTGAAGTGCCATCTCAGAGCTTTTTAATGCACTGCCAAAGGGCTGTATTATTGAAAACCACAAATGCAGTCTACTCAGTTATTATTCCAAAGCCTCTTTTTCATATCTCAAAGTCAATGAGTAATTAGTGTAATGTGCATAGGAGTAGGGTCATTGTTGTCAGCTTTATGGATAATTTACAGTAAAAACGTACAATCCTGTGTGTGGAGTAGAGCTGTGAATGAATAAAATGTTGCGATTCAGTCAGTTTTAATAGTCAAAGATGAGCTCAGGTCTTTTTAAATCAAGAGGGTAACAGCCAATGCCAATGCAGTCAGTAAAATCATGTCGTTTGGAGCAGGGTTCAGAGTTTTGAGGAAGAAATTTTACTATTGTTTGTGTAAAATGGTACGGAGCTGATACCAATATTTGCATCCTGCTTTGTGCAGCATGCAAAAATATGTGAGATATAGAGGAAATAAAATTAAATAATGGATAATATGTGGCATGTGTTGCATAGAAGGACACGAGTTAAGAGGTTTTGGTGGAGCTTATTTCCGGTTCGTGTGGGGCTACCTTGGTGTGGAACAGTTAAGAAGGTGCCACCTCCACCCGAGAGCGTTTCTATTACAATGGGCCAGGGCCACTTTGGACGTTACACAGGTCTAAGCAAGACACACCCACATGGCATAACGTAGGCCTGCGCGGTCAAAAGACCAGTGATACACTAAAGGAACATCGACAATGATCAATGTTCAAAAATAATTCAAAATAACTGCGCAGGCTCACCGACTAACACGCCTTAAGTCACACTTTTGTTTTTTTCCATATGCACAAAAACATCGCTGCAGAGCACATACTTTTGTTCTGATAAATATCTTTACTCTTTTACTGCACAGTTACCTGGACAAAGGTGGAGAACTATGGAGAACTTTATGCGTAATCGTTTAAACTTTTACCGAAACCGTGGAGGAGGATGTTGATGGATTACCAAAATCCATCAACATCCTCCTATCATATCACTTTGTGCAGAATGAAATAATTTGCAGATACAGATTAGATTTTAACATCAGTTTCGGTTCATATTTGTTCATTTTTACTGCTGTAGTTTTGCTCTATTGAAGTTTTGTTGTATTATGTACAATGACAATAAATCTAATCTATCTACACGTGCCTTGGACTACCCATGACAAATTTATGTTATACTTAGAGTGCCAAATATTGGCTAATCATCACTAATACCAATATATTGCAAATCCCTTATTAAATCCCACAAATAAAGGTTTGTATTGTTAATAAGACTAAATGAAACTGAACTGAAATTTGTGATTGATTAATATTAGGGAGAATGTTGGCACATTTTGAGTGGAGGAGGTAATGCACAAATGTGACACACGGCAGATTAGGCCAGAGTGGAGGAACGATGCAGGTCCTGGGGGAAAGAGGCTTGATAATCATCAGGAGAAAGATAAAGCATCTGTGTTTTTAACTGCGGGTCACCACTGAATCATAACACTGAAAACTCAATATCTCAATTTGTAATGGTAGAAAACTCCAGAATTCGAAGATAAGATGTATTAATGTTAATATTAATACTTTAAATGTCTGATAAGGAGTAAAACTGAATAGGTTTGACATTATACTCTCAGAAAAGAAAAATTAAACCCCCAAAGTCAATACCGTACCGATCAGTATTGTATGACTCTTTTGACATTATAGACAATAATAATTTCAGTTATATCAGACATTTTCTCATATTGCTGGGATGATAAAACAACAGAAAAACATGTGCATATGAAGTTATATATAAGAATATTGATAATTAACAAGCTGATTATTTGTTGTGGTTGGAGAAACGCATTACATAATGATCAGATTCAATATTTGTTTAGAATAGGAAGATGTGATGCTGGGTTTCATATGGCGTCATAACATTCTGTAATTAAATTATTTAGAAGCAAAAAATAATAATGCAATATTCAGTATGTGAATGGGTAAATACATCAGGTTCAAGTTCATATTTATGGGTTTTTCTTATTAAAAGCGATGACTGTTAAACCCAAAGAGGAGCCTGAGGGACGACACACACTCACCCGCACTGGCCGGTCGCTGTGGCAGTCCAGGTGAGACCGTGTTCCTCTGGAGAGACGGCTGCTGCGGCGACAGGAGGTGAGTATCTGTGAGCGACGACGATGTTACGTAGGAGGTAGTTACCAGGGCGTTGCCAGGGTTACTGAACTGCAGCGTGCTCGGGTTGGACGGCTGGACCGTCACGGGCATCGTGAACGTCTGGGGCGCGGCCGTGGACTGCTGGAGAGAAGGAAGTTTGGGATTAAGTCTGGATCTAATATACTGTTGTAAAGTAGGAATGTACATAACCGAAATATCATGATATCATATCGTAAAAAGTGTCAATAATATCCTGGGCTGTCACAATATATAATTGCAAATTTCTTTTGTTTTATAGAGGCAAAAGTTAATAAACATATAATAAAAATATCCTATCTACAATTATATTTGTCTCTCCAAAATCGTATCGTACCGTGAGATGCATATCGTCAAAATATTGTACAAAGAGATTTGGATGTTGTTGCATCCCTATTTAAATCCCTATTTTAAAAGTGCATTACATAACTTTTCTAATGGAGAGTGCGCCACCTGCTTGTCTCCGTGGAGTTGTTATTGCTCAGCAGTACAGCTTTAAATTTATTTATCTCCATGGAGACAAGCAGGACAAGTCACAGGTCTATGCATCGCACACGCTGCTCATGAAATAAAACAAACATTTTTGTTATTAACTAACTATTCCAGACTTTATATTTTGTAACATGACAAAAAATATTACTGAAAGCATTTTAAAGGTCCTATGTTTTGTGAGCTTTAAGCCTTTTTATAAAGTTTCCTCATCAAAAACATACCCGGGGTTGTGTTTTGTTTCATTCACACGTTTGCGCAATCCTGTAAAATCAGGCAAAGCTCAAAATAATCCACTTTGTGATGTCAGGAGGCCACAGTTTTTAAGTTTTTACCTTTTGTGTAGTAAAGATGGGAAATTCCAGGGCTGAAATGATTCGAGTACGTCAAATCTTGGTGTGTGGAGTTTAAAAACACAGCGGGGCACTTCCTGTATTACCGCTGTATTATCACAAGGAGCGATTTGAGAGAAGAACTCTAAATATGTGGGGTTTTGTGTATTAAACATGTGTGAATGAAACAAAACAAAACTCCAGGTATGAGAATGAGCGCAGAGCATAGCCTAATACGCTCGGCTAATAGGCTACAGATATTGCAATAGATTTAGATATTACTCCATATTTAATAGACTTGTTTTCTTGTGACTTAACTCAGTGTTTGAAGAGAGAAACTTAAAACAATAATATTAATATGTGAGGTCAACACTGATAGATTAGCATAGACTTTAATACTGTTATATGCTGCATTTGTTTAGCTGTGACTTACTCCGTAGCGCTTGAAGAGTGCATCGAGGTCCTCCGTCTTTCTAAACTTGTCGTCGTTCAGGGGGCTTTGATCGATCGAGTCTTCTCCGTCTGGTTCGGGACTGTCGCATCCATTAAACCCTTTCTTTCTCAAAGTCTGTGAAAATTAACAATGGCAGTTAGAATCAGCGTTTAAACAGACTCCGAGGTTAAAGCAGAGAATATTTTTAACTTTTCTAGCAACTTTTCTTGTTCTCGTCTTCTTGGAGATGTTATTGCTTTGTCTAGAATGTTTTAAGGTAAAGATTAAACCTTAATCTATTTCAAGGGAAGAAACTATAGGCTACATTACAGGTCAGATCTGTGGAGAGGCAACACTATTCTGACATAACAGCTGTAATGAATGCTAGATAGACGTCTTTAAAGTCATACCATGAAACATTCCACAGTGTAACTTTCAACCAATGGAGATTTTAAAATGCAAAATGTGTTGATTACATTTACCAGTAGTGACCCAGCAGCTTATCTGGTTTTTCTACTGGTTTATTGTTTTGTTATTGTATGATTAAATATATTTCTAAGGACATTTGGCACATTCTGGTTTGGTAACGTTAAATTTTGATTTAATCCCACTCAATCCCAAGATAAATAGTTCCAAATAAAGAGTTAGACACACAAAATAAGTCATGTAATGTCTCAAATCTCAAGGGCTATAAAGGTACTACAAAATGTTTAAAGTAAATACGGATCAATGTATTTTGTAATGTAATAAATAAATAAAATATAAAATAAAACTCTCTTGCAGCGCACTCCTCTCCTCACACTAGTCACGCACACAAAACTGTCAAGTCCAGTCCAGTCCTGTCAAAACGCTCAAAAAAGTGTCAAATGTCCATTCAAATTCCAGTCATTTCCCCCTTACAGAAAAGAGAATCTTTGATCAGCGCACTTTTAAATACAGTATTTATGTACTTATATTTCACCTCTATGATATCGGCGTTGGTCCGGCTCTCGTGTGGCTCGTTGTACTCCGTGTATTTGAGCAGTACTTTGTCCATGTCAGTGCTGGCGTACTGGAACAACTTGTTGGCGTGGTTGAAGATGATGAGGGCGATTTCACAGTCACACAACACACTCAGCTCGTAGGCTTTCTTCATCAAGCCAAACTTTCTCTTTGTGAATGTGACCTAAAGGAGAGAAAGTGTATAAGGCAATGGTCAAGAAAACACTTTAAAAAGCTCCTATAATATAAAAACCAACTGTAGTGTCGTCCTCAGAGCCAAACTTGCAGGATAACTGGTTGAGATTAGATCTACCTCAGAACATATTTTTTGTGATATCTAATTTGTTTCAAGAAGACATAATGCTGTTGCGAACTTGCAGAGTGATTTAGATTTAATGATTTGATTTAATAGAAACAGGGTCCACTGACTTCCTGTTCAAAACGGTGCTCATCTGTTTGCCATTCGTCCTGGTAAATCGCTACGTGACATTTTTTAACCCTATAACTCAGAGATGAATAACTGCAAGAGACAGAGAAGTGGGCAGGGATAGGGGGTAGGTGAAAACAAACATTTTGAATCAGTCAAACTACAACTGTGAGTAAGCTAATGATGAACACCCATATGTTCTTATCTATCGTATGTTATAATGTTGTTTTTTTTCCATTTGCTCATGTTTACCCCTGTATATTTAGGTTCTTCTCTCAAACAGAAAACATTATGCTACACTGTGGTTTTAAACTTCACACCTTTACTAATTTTGATCATTTCAGCATTTCTGTTATTGCTCATCTCAACAAAGGATAAATGTAGCTATTAACTTGAAAACTATGGCTTCATGACATCACAAGGTGGACTAGAGTATTTTTGGAGATGCAGACAGTGGAGGTGAGCAAAAATATTGAAATATCGATATATCATATTATTTAATGTGATGTTACAGTATCGATATTGTGTGCTTCTGTATTGATATATTGCCAAGAGTATTGGCAATTATATTTTACTACATTATTTTGTTACAGTGCTACAGTTTTGTTGCTTGTTTAAAGGAAGGAAACTCATTTAAGCAACATTTGATATATTCATTTTGATGATTAAAATGGGTGTGTTTCATATTAACTTTGCACAATAAAGTTGCAAGACTTTTAGTATCACAGCCATGATTTAACCTTTATTTTTATTGAACCACCACGCTTACTCATACATGTGTGAATGAAAAAAAAAAACTCCAGGAATGTTTTAGAGGAAGTAAAAACATTATAATGTGGCTTTAATCTCACAAGAGTGAATTTTATGTAACTTAGATCCTTTAAAAGCTCACAAATGTTAATTTATCTTATATGATGTTTTGTTTTATTCTTTAATCTTGAAAAGTTTGCAATATCCCTTGCTACCAGAGTCTTGTCAAATGACGTTTTACTATGGGGGACTGGTGTCTTTGGTGGAATCAGATTCAGCTGCTGCTCTCATACAAAGCTCTTTGGCAGGAGAGGCGCTGGTTTTATCACTGACACAGAGTCACGCTGTGAATGGGGTGGCAGCCTCACGCCGAGAGGAGAAACAAATGAGGCTGGAAAAGGCAAATGCGGAGGACAAACTGCTTTAGAGACATCAGCCTTTCTGCACTGAACTAATACATGTGTAAATGGAGGAGCTCAAAATAGATCCAAATCTCATACTTTTTTTTTTCCAAACTATGTACAGATTAGCCAATTGTAACATCGTGGTTTTCGATCATAACTCACAGAATGAAGAATTTCTAAGGATGAGTTCACAGTTGCACATAGATCACATCAAAATTAGGACTAAACTGAAACTAAATTCAAAACAAAACCTAGACTAGACCAGGACTAAATCAGATCTACCATTAAGAGTAAACATGGCTCAAACCAGTTACCAGTTAAAGTTAATTACACTGACACAGCAAGCAAAGAATAATGGTCACTGGATTTTATCACGACATTGCATTAAAATTTGGTCTTATGCTAGTTCTGACACAAGTTACATTTTGATCTAGTACATTCTAATAATACTGAGAATGTGCAATATTGTGATATCCTGTTTGGCACCAGTATTGTCAAAATTACATTCAGAGTTTGGCTTTACGGAGCCAAAACACGGCATTACAGGAAGGGACTGTGGCCAGCAAATGTGTTAG
Organism: Scartelaos histophorus; assembly: GCA_000787155.1. Taxonomy (NCBI): domain Eukaryota; kingdom Metazoa; phylum Chordata; class Actinopteri; order Gobiiformes; family Gobiidae; genus Scartelaos; species Scartelaos histophorus. The sequence continues at coordinate 15,419 of JACN01090730.1, read as the reverse complement.
CTGTGTGCCACATGTGAACTTAACTTAACTTAACGTTGTGAAAAAATATACTGGGACTGAAATTATAATATCATGGCTATGTGTGTTATAGTTGACCTTGTTATAATTAATATTTCTTGATATAATCTTGATTAAAAAATGTCGGATTTCAAAGTCGCTTATAAAGAACTTAGATATGACAATAGATGATGTTTTGTACAAAGGTGTTTTGACATCTACATTTAAGCTTTTGAAGTCGACTTTCTATAGTATGTTTAGTGTGAGGTAGAAGTAGTAGCAGTAGCAACAGTAGCAGTAGTAGGAGTAGTAGTAGTAGTAGTAATAGTAGTAGTAGTAGTAGTCGTAGTAGCAGTAGCAGTAGGAGTAGTAGTAGTAGTAGTAATAGTAGTAGTAGTAGTAGTCGTAGTAGCAGTAGCAGTAGGAGTAGTAGTAGTAGTAGTAATAGTAGTAGTAGTAGTAGTCGTAGTAGCAGTAGCAGTAGGAGTAGTAGTAGTAGTAGTAATAGTAGTAGTAGTAGTAGTCGTAGTAGCAGTAGCAGTAGGAGTAGTAGTAGTAGTAGTAATAGTAGTAGTAGTAGTAGTCGTAGTAGCAGTAGCAGTAGGAGTAGTAGTAGTAGTAGTAATAGTAGTAGTAGTAGTAGTCGTAGTAGCAGTAGCAGTAGGAGTAGTAGTAGTAGTAGTAATAGTAGTAGTAGTAGTAGTCGTAGTAGCAGTAGCAGTAGGAGTAGTAGTAGTAGTAGTAATAGTAGTAGTAGTAGTAGTCGTAGTAGCAGTAGCAGTAGGAGTAGTAGTAGTAGTAGTAATAGTAGTAGTAGTAGTAGTCGTAGTAGCAGTAGCAGTAGGAGTAGTAGTAGTAGTAGTAATAGTAGTAGTAGTAGTAGTCGTAGTAGCAGTAGCAGTAGGAGTAGTAGTAGTAGTAGTAGGATTAACCATGGATGTATGCAGTAGTTTCAGAACTAAGGAAAAGCTAACTGACCTGCTTGTTTCTTTCATCCGTGATTCGTTGGATCTGGATCTTTTTCCGTCCCATGGTTCTTTCTGTCGTGAGGCTAAACGCAGAAATCAATCAAGAGAAGAAGAACCTCTCCCAGCGGTGAAGGAGGAGGAAAACTGTAGACCTCAAACTTCTCAGAGCAGTCCAAAAACAGTCAGACAGTGGTGCGTTCGAGGACACACACACATTTCTCGGTAGTGAGGCGGCGGTGCGTTCGGGGGCTCTATCGGAGGAAATGTGAGGGGGATCTCAGTTCATCGGGCCGAGACCGACCAGGCTTCCTGCAGCTGCTGTGGTCAGGAGCAGGTCAGACTGTGGAAGACACAGACAGTTTCCTCAGACAATGAATGACATCCTCCAGTGCACGTGCAACAGCTCGACCGCTACTGTGCAATAGTGATGCAGCGGTGGTAATAAAACTATTCATGGGTGTAATCTTACTGATGGGCCTGTCACGATAACACATTTTGAAACACAGTACACAGCTACAGAGAAATGTTGATATAAAAAAAATAATGTTGAAACTACAGATAATTCAAATAAAGCAGGATAATCTCAGTAAACCATTTCAGATAAACTGTATCATTCAAAAGGTCTGAGCTGCAACAGATAAATAACACAATGAAGCAATAATTAGCTATAGAAATGAGTTTTTCAACACTCTACAGCTCAAATCTTATTGTATTACAACAAAAATACCACACATCTCCCCACCTTTGAAAAGAAATTCTTACCAAAATCATATAAAGTATAATTGTCCCAGTAACAAATAGAGTAGATATAGACATACATATGCATATATCTACATCAAGTACCTTATTTTTTAATATAACAAAACCATTTCTCCTCGTGTTATTTGTCAGTGGAAAGTCTCAATGAAAAGCTCAGGCTCCATGTCAGATCTCGTTGACAACGTGAATCTGGTCTGTAAATATAAGTGCAGCTTTACTTTACACAACCAGGGGGAGAGTGGGACAGTCCTACTCACTGTTATGGGTTTAAGGATGATGAGAGCGATTAACAATTTAAAACAAAATAACAATAAATATTTAAATGGGAAAAAAAGTCCTCAAATTGTTGCATATACCAGGAAGCAGAAACAGATGAACAGGTGACATTTCAAGGAGGGACATTTTTCAAAACTACCTGTACAATATATTTGAAGATTGTTTTAAGGCTTTAGATATTATATTTTAATAATATGTTGAGCAGCTTTCAATAAATGTTGTTTTTCAGGGGGTAATGGTTATTAAAGAGCACGTGTTATCTGAGTACGGTTGTTGTCAATGAAAATCACTTTTGATTTTAAGGGTCTTTTCTGCAAAAGATGAAGGTTTTGTCACATAATTGTATTTAGCACATTTGGTAGAATCAATGTCTGCAATTAAACCTTTCTTGAATATTTAAACATTTCTTGTATTTTTTGTATTTTCCTTTATATTACAGGGTCAAATTATCAACCTGATATGTCACACACGTGACACTACTTTTTTATGAAATGTATGGTTTTCTATTAACTTCACAAAGTCTAAAGTATAAAATGAAAACTGTGTTGCAAAATACATTAGATTAGGACTTATGGCAAAAAGAATAACTGTCACTGCAAATTATATGCAAAAAATACACTAAAAATATTTAAATATTCATAATTCTTGCTTTAGCCTACAATATTTGTACTCAGTTGTAAATCACTTTGCACATGAGCAGAAATTGGCATAAAAAATCTACATCTACTAAGTGTGATTGAGCAATGGAGGGAAGCAAAGGAAATGTTGCCAATGAAGTGTCGAATTTACAGCCGAGGTTATTCTTTTTACAAACTTTATTGTTTATATTTAAGGTTTACACCAGGAGTGTAACGGTTCATGTGTTTGTACTGAACCACTTATAATTTATGCAAATGAGGCATGTTTTGTTTCTGTAAAGTGTAAACTAATGTGCACAAAGCTGCATTAAACACATTATAATATAAAACAGGCTGATGTGGCTCTGTAGTGGTTATGGTTTATATGTTGTAAAGATGAGTTTATTTATGATAACGATTTTAATCAATAATCTGATGCTTGTTTTAAAACTTGTTTTTACAGTGTAAAAAAAGTTCTTGTGTTCTTATAAAGTATCATTGGTCATCACCGTCTTTACTTTTGAAAAGTTTTGACTTGTTATTTCCTATATTTCACACTTGGTCACACACGTAACAGACAAGTCACACACGTGACACCGTGACACACACATTATATTCTCGTAAACTGTTAGTTTTTGTTATTCACATAAAAATCTATTTTAGTTTAATAAAGTACATATTGATGTAATATTTCAAATATTTTTCATTATTTTGTCCTCTCAAAGTTCAGAGTTTTGCACTAGTTAAGAGAACTTCCATTCCAATCCATGTTTGTGAGTCACACACGTGACACACACACTTGCCTCAGTATCTCTAAGAAAACACATGAAAAACATAAACTTATATCTGCTGATAGAGCGAACCAAAGATAAAATGAATATCCTATAATTAATAATATTTGCATTAATGCCTGAGCTTGAAGCTGGAAGAACAACATAACTGTTGTGTGAACGTCACACACGTGACGGGAGAATCGCCCAGGACACTTTTTAATTTCAATTACCCATTGCTATGGAAACTGTTCAATTTTTTAAATCAATCTAAAACCCATGGATAATATGACACAGAAAATAAATAATAAATATCTTTGGATTTCATTGGTTTGCAAATGAGATCAATGCAAACTTTGGACTTTCCAAGTACCATTAGGATTAAAACTTAAAACCAGGTGGTATTGTCACAATACTACAGAATTTTTATATTTTTTAACATTTCAATTGAAGGAATGACAAATATTCTTAAATAGCGAAGGTCATCGTGTCACCAGCAAACCAATAGACAGAGATTGAAAAATAACACCTCATTTAGGAGCGAAACCACACAGGGCAACGTATTTAAATATGAAATGGCTCAAGCAGTATATCAAAACAAAGTGGATTGATTGCATGATATAGACCACCTCCATTAACCTCATGAAACAAGTTATTACAGTTGGATAATGGCAGATTAACCTTTGGGAAAAACATCTTGAGGATTTTATGCAGCAAATGAAACATGTTAATGGCAGAGAAGAACTAATGATCTGCAAGTTTGTGTTATTTAATTGATTAAGTCCATATTAGAGACGCTCCGGTCCAGTTTTTTCAATTCTGATACCGATCCTGATACCGATACCATGGCTGTAAGTATCTGCCCATTCCTGATATCTATAGAAGCCAGTGCAGGGACTAAAAAAAACAATATTTTCCTAAAAATGTGCTATGTAGCTCTTATTTACCTCTCAAGTGTGAACAACTTTGTGTATTAAAAGCTCAAACATTATGAGACTTTCTGAACCAGCTATGACCAGTAAATAGTCTTATTATTACAGCAATGCATAGGCCCAAACAGAGTATGTGCAGAACTGATATTTTTGAGCCGATACTTGATCCAGCAAATGTTCATATTCATATTCAATACCAGTATCAATACCAGTATGGGTCCATCAGTCCAAATATTATCAAATATTATCAACTATAGTCAAGATTTAGCCACATTTTGTAATTGTATTCACAGTAAAAGTGTCCCTGATATGAGGCAAAACAAATCACAAACTGATTTTGAGGAGTAAAATTGCATAATTTTAACCTTATTATGTTGATTTGAATAAACAGATTTGAATTACTTTAATATAAAAAGTAACAAGCTCTTAATCCTTTGACAGTGTGGTCCAAAAACAAGACGAGTGCAATTATAGTAAGAGAAAATAGCATTACCAAAGAAATATTTGAAAGTAGGGAAAAAATTCAATAACTGTTGCTAAATCTTGATATAGGCCATAAACCACTAGACCTGATACAAACTATATTAGCTTGTCATTCAATATTTGATCAATTGAATGATACATTTCAGAGCACAATATTTAACGTGGATACATGTCTTTGCAATAATGGGGTGATTTTGTGTCATTTTTGTCGTAATACAAAAAGATTTGAGCAACTTTTATGACTCACTATTGCTTCATTCTTCAGCAGTTTCTTTATTCTTTGTTTTACAGCTTATTCCTTTCATTTTAACCATGTTTGCTGCGATTATCCTGCTTTAAAGTTATGCGACAGTGGCATAAAATGTATCTTGGCTTATGTATCGAGGTTTGCATCATATCGACAACTTCTTCACAACACCCAGCCCCATTTATTCCAGCGTATCTCTGCAGAAATATATGATGATTCAAAATGTCTTATCATGAAAGGTGATAAAATGTCAGAAAAAATGAATCAAATGTTGCAAAATCTTGATATAAGCCACTATAACGGTTTAAAAGCACTTTGGCTATAAACGTTTTTCCTCTCAATCTCATCCATTATTTATTCATGTTATTAATGTTTTACCAATAAGTCAGAGGCACTAAAGCGCCGGTGACCTTTACTTCTCAATTACTGCAACAAGCCTCTTCTGGTCCCTTTAACGCTTTCCAGACAAACTCAGTCCTTTGGCAACCGACTCAAGCCTTCTCTTCATTCTTGACCCTAAAACTTCCAACTTTCTCCAATGGGATTGTTGTGAAAGTCAATGGAAAAACTGAAAAATTGTCCAGGACTTTTGCACAGGGCCTTCCCCCAAAAACCAGAGCTCAACACTTCAGGAGCGGCCAGCTTGAAAATAAATCAAAGTTGTAATAGTATCCAGACGATTAGGCACAAGTCAGAAAACTGCGTCTCATTTAGCGCAGCCAAGGTTGACGTGAGCGGGTGAAACAAACTCCCACCTGAAAATTTACTTCAAAATATCTTTTTAAAATTTCGCTAATTCTCGTCTACAGTGGAACAAAATATGATTCAAACTAAAAATCCCAAATGTTTTCAGATGTAACGCATGGCTGTGCTTTCAGTCACATCCAGCTGTCAATCCGCTTTGTGTATTTTCACATTTACAAGTTTATTTGTTGGAAACTAAATATGGCGTTTCATTTTGTTTAATATTTTCCCATCCCAGTTCATTTGAGAAGAAGGCAGAGATTGAACAAAACAACGGACAAATTCATCAGACAGAGAGATGACTCTAACTTCGTTTTTTGTGATCTACGGATATTGAGTTTGCTGATATTGCAAGATGTGACTTCATATTATCCGAACGCGGCTCATAGAAAAACGCATTCGTCACACAACAAGCAAGTATTAGTTTTATTGTATTTTAAACGGGTCTGTTGCCTTCATTGGAAAGGACTTAAAAACCAACTGTGCTCACTGAAATCTGGCTTAATGTCTTATGTAACTGATAACTACTTTTCAGCAACTATTCAGATCAGGGCTTCTTGACAGATTTGAGGGGCACTTGTGATTTTGCCAGTAACGCTGCCGCGATTCTAAAATTTTAAAGCAAAATTTGAAAAGACAAATGCTCAATGTTCTATATCCATTTCTTTGTCATCACTATGTTCCCCCTTATACAATACAACACAACTTTCAGTGCAAATTAGTAGTTATCTTATAGTTTCTGTTGTTGTTTATCATGTGATCTTGTCATATAAATGTCATTTTTTATAAGTGATATATATAAAAATCAATATCTATCTTTTCAACAGTTCAGCAGTTTTGGGAGCAGCTCGGGAATAACCAAATCTTTCAAAAGAACATTTCCTGATATGCATCTCATGGTACAATCTTTATATTTCAGATTTAGACATAGACAAATCTATTGATTGACAAAGGAAATTATTTGGACACAGTAGCTCCACATCACAATGCTATTATGTGGGGACTAACAAAATTGGGAATATGCCATTTTTCTCCCGTCATAACCCAAATAATTAAGATTTAAAAGTGCTTATTGCAACATGTAGATTTGACTGAACCACAGCAAAGGATCATGGTCTATGTAGTTCCCTGTTTTTAGTTGTTGCTGCATAATAATAATAATAAATCTGAGTATTGAAACTTGGAATTCGATATATTGTCCATGATCTTATTGTGAGACTTTTGATGATAAGATATCTCGATATTTCAGTTCTCGTTTCACCCCTGTGAGCTACTGGGTCCAAATAATTTCCCTTGTGGATCAATAAAGTTTGTCTAAGTCTAAGTTTTAGTGCTCATTAGTATTCACAACACTATTTGAGACAACCCCAGGCAACAGCAGCATAAATTGTTAGTCTCACACTGGCAGGATAAAAATGCAGTGACCCACTGTAACTGACCGGTCCACACAGTATTAGAGTAACTACACTTATTAAGCCCCAGCACCAGTCGATACCAGCAATCCTCCAAAAGAACAATGGCAATTAATGGTAAATAGTGGTTTTCAAGTGAAAACACATAGACACAAGCATAAAACACCTCAAATTATATGATTTTAGAGCATCTCCAAAAGTGTTTTTATCTTTAACACAAAAAACAATAAGAACTGATCTTAGGCTGAATGAGACAAATACATATTTATACTTTTTTTCTTACAAGCAACTGGAAACAAAATAACTGTAACATCTAAACTAATTCAAGATTTTTTAGTGAAACAAGATCCAATTATTTTAAATTGTTGTATGATTGGGTCATTTTAATCAAACAGATCAATCCTCTGTCATGTGGTTTGGAGCAGAATTCAGGCTTTAAAAAGACAAAAATGTGACTGTATTTTTTGTTAAATGGAAATAATTAAAAGTATCACTTGTTTAGGTTCATATAATTAAGATTTATTTGATCATATATAGAAATAAAACCAAATAATTTTTCGGTACATCACTCTACTTTGCAGGACAGTGTATTAGCATCCTTCATGATACTTTAATCGCTACAACTTAAATTTCAATTAGAATAAATTCTGAGCATTCCTAAACTGATCCTATGGGATTCTAATGCATTTACTCTCAATAAGCTAAAGTATCTATTAAGAAAACACTTGCTTTGCCTCCATATTCCGGGTGACAATATTAGCTTTAGTTTCAGACCCAGGCTGTGTGACTGTGGGTCCCTCTCCCTGGATGCCCTTTAGTTTGTGGTTGCCCCCTCATTACTGTAATTGACACGTCCATCCCTCGTCATGGCCCTTGAGGCGCTGATGGCTCAATTAGGATCTGGCCGGAGGACTGATTGGAGGCAAAGATAATGAGGTCTTCTCTAAGGCAAAAATTGAAATTACTGTGTAATACATAGCGAGCCAAATCAATACAAAACACAGAGATTAAATCAATCAATAAGTAGATGCTCTCAAATTTTTCATTTTCTCGAAGACATCATCAGCATTATGCAATTGTTGGCTAATCAAACATGGAGAAACAGCAATCAGACCAGAGTAGGCTGCATAGTCTGTTTTGGAGTAGTGTAATTAGTGGCGCTGACCTTTCGTGGATTATGCATCGGCCAATGAAATGTGACAAAGCCCAGAGACAAATGGTCCAAGATGCTGAAATGCAAAAGGGGTTTCACCGAGAAAAGAGCAAATGCTTTTGGATACGACACCGTTACTTCCTTAGAAATGAACAAGCTTGAGCGGCACCATGAGATACAATACCCAAACTATACACTAGGAAACAGACAAAATGTGTTGTCCTCAGGTCACCCTCCTGTACAACAAGCAGGAAGATACTGGTTATAACAATAAAAAGGGCTGTAACTTGGAGCACAAAATCAATAGGATCTAGGGTGGTCTATGCATTCACCTGTGCCATATAAGATGCTCAAACTATATAATCACAACAAAATTAACAATATATTAATGTAAATATCTTCTCAGGGCAGTGTAATGTTGTCATGATTACATTTAAAGCTCACTGACACACTACTATAACCATAAAGAAATAAAGAAAGTAAACCTATTACTGGACATTAATTATTTACTTATCATTTACTTACTGTACCTACACTACCTGTTTTGTATGAATCGTACACCACCTCTTGCAGGACAATGTGAAACCACTTCTTTACACACACGAAAAGGCAAACCTGTGTTACTAAACTATATAGTAAAAGATCATCCTTTTGCAAACACTTGACTAATGTTGTGTTAGTTAGACTGACAAATCAATGCAGCCCAAACAGATCACCTTTTACTCCATTCCATGAATCATTTATTTGAAGGCAGCACATGGCATAAGATATTCACAAGTTAAAGTGACATTTGACCAGATGTTGACGGGTGTCTGTATTTTCACAGCTTAACACTGTCAAACTGCCCTACTTACAATACAGCACATAAGCTGCTCATCTATAGCTTCAATTATTTAGTAAGAAATGTAGACGAAATGGTTTGTAATATAGTGTTAAAGCTTAAAATAGTAACAGATAATTAACAGTTTATGTGTGTTCTAGTTTCATGTAGGCCAATTATTATAATGAGGTCATGGAGACACTTAATGCTTTTGCAAATACTCCAAATTATAACAAATCAAAACAAAAAAAAGCAGTTATTTTACATTGATATTGTGGATGTGAGCACAGTTGTTTTTCCTCATAATAACGTTAGCTGGGATGGTGCATTTGAATAAGGCTCCATTATATTTTGCATACAGCACATAGCTGTGGAGCAGCTCTCAGATGGGGCATAATAAAGAGCCACTAGGCCCGGGGAAGGACAGGTAACCGTCGGGCTGTCCCTTTGACAGGTCCTAGCGGCCTCTTATCGCGTCCTGAGTCCTGATTTAACAGCCTAAAAGCCCCAGTCAGGGCAACTGGAGCGGGTTGAATTTCAGGGCAACAGGACGAGCGGCTCCGGCGGCTCAGGCCATTTCACAATTTTCTAGTTACGACTCCGCCGAGAGCCATTGCCTTCTTCACACTGTCCGCGGATTGACGAGCTAATGCGATCAACATGCTCAAAACACACGTCTAATTACACTTAAGACCGTTTTTTTTTAACACGGGACATTTAAATAAACGTCTTGCTTAACACTTTGTCATATTTAAATAATAACCTCAGCTTATGTGCGAGGAAAAAGACGCAGGAAGGAAATGTATCACTCCACTTACCCTGAAATATTGCTGATAAAAGCCGAAAATAGGCTTGCCACCGCTGGCTCCAGAGGCGACCCGTCTTAATTAAAAAGCATTAATTAATTACGGTCCAACTACGGTTTTATTTACACGAATCCGAGGCATTTTATTCCATTTAGTGTTGAAGTAACTATACTGTCCACCCAGGCGATACAGCGTACCCAGTGTACGAGCGACGTCATTGACATTAGCTTATGACTGACGCCTGAGCCAGCCAATAGAAAGCCGAGATGCCAGGCGCTTGTCCAATGAGAGCGCAGTGTGAGTGGAGTAGGCGGGCCTGAGGGAGAGGACATGACGGAGGTGACGGCCATGTTGTGTGGTGTGTGTATCCCTCCGCCTCAGTATTTACCTTTTGCATGATTTTGCATGTGTGGAAAATGTCACTGTGGCCTCACTGAGCCCCGCTGCTTTTCATGACAAACACGAGCTGGGACATTTGTTTTTTTTCATCCTCACCTCTGTAACATTTGTTAACCGCACATAACAGTATGTTACAGTTAATTGTGCTGCCTGAAGGAGCTGTGTGGTGCTTTTGATTTGAAATGGCCACAGACTGGATGTTATTACTAAAGCTTTATTCAGATTACATGGCCTGCATATGAATGTGTAAACATCATAGACTCTAATACCATTTATATTAATGCACTTTAATTAAAAAACATTCTTATAATAGGCTGATGCATTCAGTTGTAGGTGAGGTTAACAACAGCAACCACATTTTGCCTCAAAACATCAAACTTAGACATACTAAATGAATAAATGAATGGTGTTATAGTGAGGAAACTACATTTGGGAACTTGTACTTATCTAATAGCATTTACAGAAATGTGTATTAATGTACCTTGTTAGAGTAAAAAAAAAAAAAAAAGCTTATAAGTTTCTTTATCATTAACGTTAAAAATAGCCCACAATATGCACACACAGATGAGCCTAATTAAATAACAAACCAAATAGCCTAAAAAAAGACAGTTTAGGTTTGAGTGACTCCTCCCTAAAATAATAGAGATTGATATGAATGTTTTGCATACATTCATTTAACATGAAGTTAATTTGTTTGTGGTTTGACTTGTTTACTGCACAAGTTTGTTCCTTTACATTGCTGCACAAAGGTCATCCTGCTTTGGTAACTTGAGGCTGGAAACAGGTGTCAGTAATAAAAGTCCGGCATCTGAATTGTGTGACTAGTTGTTGGCACTTGTGTGACAGATGCATGTGTGTGAGGTGAGAAAAGCAGGTTTAATACACTGAGCAAGAGGCCAATAGGAACAAGGGAAAAAATGAAATGAAACTCGAGCAGAGCAAGAACAGGAGATCATTTTGACATGAATCATAAAATTGCCAGGAGCAGCAGATAAATAAATAAATAAATAAAAATAAATTCCTTTTACACTTAAAGGTCAGGTGCACCACGCAACAAACAAAGAGAAAGTCACTAAAGAAACTCACAAATGAAACATGTGACCTCAGGCTTTTGAAATGCTGCTGGTGGATTTGTTATTTGAGGAAAGACGCCAGAATGACCCTTTACATTCATGGCAAAGTGTTTTGGATGAAATCATTGGTATTTTAAGAGTCTTTCTTTATGCCTTTAGCAAGAGTAGAATAAAATATTTGAAAAAATGTGATGGTATAATACATAGATCTATGCATTTATTTTATCATGTCTCAAAACTGATTATTTCATTTTGGGCTGATCTTCTACTGAGGATACAAAGCACAAATATTACAGCAACAAGTTTTCTGAAGGATAAAGCCAAATGTCACAAGAGCAGCCTCCAAAACAGGAATCAGACCAGACTCTTGTAGTTCAGGTGTAAATGCTTCATCCTCTGAGCTGCAGTGTTACTTTACTGACCTCTAGTGGCTGACCAGGAGTAATATTTTACCCCAAATCTCAGGACCCTTTTAAAAGTTCTCCAAGAATAACAAATGAAGTCACGGCCTGGATATGTAAACCTAAACTTAATTAATTAAGATTTCACTGTCACGGACAAAGAAAGACAATGGAATGACATTTAGAGCATCAGATAATAGTTCTGAAGACTAGTCTGGAGTTATGATAGTTCTGAGTATCAGAAATGAAGGCCCCATGCACAGAGTTACAGGTCAGTTCTGTGGAGAGGAGAGCCTCTCACAGCAAGAAGGTTTATCCCAAGATATTTTTAAGCTATAGACATACTGAAGACTTAGATGTTTTAATATTAGTGGAACATTCAAAGCCACAGTGCAACTTTAAGGTAAAACAGATTGTCCCCTGCACAAAACACTATCGGGCGAACTCCAGAAAACAGCAGAAACTGTGCTCTGTGGGATTATGTGGGACTGAAACAGTCCAAAGTGCTCTTAAAGTTGCTCTGCCCCACTCTGCGCCCACACCTCCGCCCACAGCCACTCCACACACCATGCAGCGCCTTTAACAGGGTGTTTCATACAAAAGACCTGAGCAACTTTATCTCCTGAGGGCATCGTTTGACTTTTTAAAAAGATCAGGACAACTTTAGAATCACTGACAGAATACAAATGGTTCAGACTGTTGGGATGCAGCAAGACTCAAAGGAAGGTTAGAGAGGACCATATAATAATATCATATAATAATGTTTAATAACTTCTGTTTTGGTTCAGATTCCCATGTAAAATACAATGGACAAATCTATACTGTAACCTTTGACATTTGAGGCCAAAAGTGCAATGCAAACATAAATATTACAAGGTCAAGTTGGCACGACTTTATTGACAACTGCTCGAGCCACAGGCTGTTACCACAGACTAACATACAAATATTAGACGCATCATTCTCATCTTTAGATTAGATCTTCTGGTTTATTTCATGTTTGACTAATATTTTCAGTGATTCACTGATGTCTGATATTTACCTATTGCAGGACAAATAAAAGATCCCCACGCTGCAGGCACCACTGCACAACACAGTGTCAAGAGCAACTTCTTCTTATTGAGATAAGTCATTTATTCCAAATATTTCTGTTGGGCCAAGTTGTAAAATTCAACTTTGCAGAATCACTGCTTAAGCCTTCACCTTTTCCACAGTTGAATATACTGTGTGTGTTCAGGCTATTGTTGCATATTCAAGACATATTTTGGCATTTTTTTGGGATGTGCGTGGGAGTTTAAAAATATGGCAAAGGCAGAAGTGACTCATAACTTCTTATATTAAAATCATTGGCATCTCAGGATCAGTGGTGGGAGTAAAGGCTCGGCTGAAGTCATGGACATTATTGTTCTGAGTTTCGGCTCTGAAGGAAAAATGTGGTAAGAGAAGAATTTAATTTATGATCAAACTTGTTCTAAATGAATCTAGGCTCCCATCATCGTGGAATAGTTACAGTGAAATTGAATTGTCCCATTGCAAAGACTTAGACTTAGACAAACCTTATTGATCCACAAAGGAAATGATTTGGACACAGCAGCTCCCACATCACGGCCTAGTATAAAAAACACAAAGGGCAACAATATAAATGGTAATAATTAATTAAAAATAAGTAACAAAAGTAGTCACATAAGTCTGGGCTGTTGTACACAGCGATATTCAAGCTGCTTTTATTCAAATATGCGATTTAAATGTTTGAAATGTTGTGTTGTGTACAAATACAATGTTGTTCTCGCGTTGTCCACACGGGGGCGGCAGAGGCACGAACAGAATATGTTACCACCTGTGGCTGCAGTACCCACAGTGTCCACGTGATGGCAGCAGCGGAGTGGATTAAACTCCTGCTGTTTCCTCTTTGCTCCATAACGATGCAGAACATCATTTACTCTATAAACAGTTTGGGCAGAACATGGCGCAGCTCCACATCTTATAAACCAATGAACATTTAAAGATCTTTGTAGAAAAGACTGAACAAGTGACTCGTGTGGCCCAGGTTCTCAGAGCTGCGTTCACCGACGGGCAGGTTAAGCTGCTCTGTCGAATATTATTCCAAGCACAAAAATAATAAACATGGCACATGTTGGTGATGCTCGTTTGAGTGAGAAAAAACCAGGCTGGAGGTGAGACGCAGGCCGAGCCTCTGTGCGCCTTTTTAAACACGTACAGCCTAAAATCCACTAAAACTAATGAAAATCCACTAAAACAACGATGGCAGCGCAATGTTGAGATGTGTTAATTATCCACAGGCCTAGATTAGGCGACTGCCAAATAATTAGCACATGATTTGGAACAACACAGACTGAGGTTTAAGTTGATCAATGCTTCAGAGGCGCAGTGGTCACGTGGTGCAAGTTCACTGTCAGAGTCTTAATTGGATTGTGTGTAAACTAAAGGGCAAAGCGTTTACGAGGAAAACAAAACACAATAACACAAGTTCACGCCGCCTCCTCCAAGTGGAGTAAATGACTCAAACTAACCAGACGCACAACGTGCGTCCTGCAGCTTTACGCACAGCGCAGCCGCACTGGAAACACGTCCAAGACAGAACGTGGCCCCAGCCCGTGTCCAGGAGTGACATTCTGTGTATAATTGTGTTTCATACTCACTGGGTGTGGGGTAGACTCTACTCAAAACACACACTACACTATTAGTGTGTGTCATCTATGTGGACATTTAAACTTTACTTGCTTCGGTTTATTTGGAACTAACCTTGAGAATAAACCAATAAAATATTTTCAGTTTGACCTGGACTTCATAAAAAAGCCAATAATATATATTTAAATAAATTCTGATGATAAAATAATACAAAGATTGTGTTAATTTTCATTAATGAGCTTTAGGAAGGGCTTCAGGAGCCTCGTGTCCCTCTCAGAGGCTCAGACACAAAATCATTACAGTTTTTAAAGAGCTAAAAATCCCACAAGCCACAAACCTAAACTCCATCCTGCAGGACGGAAAAGACCTGATGTACAAATATGTCTGAGTCAAATGAGCTCAAGATGATGGTCAGAGCGTTTGTGAGCCCAGAGACTGTTCTGTTCTGTCATTTAACTTTGTTTAAAAGTCCAAGCAGTGTTAGAAAGATTGAAATACAAACATATGACAGATTTAAAACACAGATCGGGACTCGCACCTCTGGAAACTTTATTTACATCAGTTAAAAGGCCTTTTCTTCTCACTGTTCAAAACGCTTCCGTCTAAGAAATTCCTCAACTTTTCCATCAACAAGTCTTCATCCCAGTGCGGGTCTTGCATTTATTACGCGCCAGTGTCTCATTAAGCGCGTTGCGCATCAGGCGCATTTGAATATTGGCGCCGTGGGGGCGGGGCCCCAGCGCGGAGCTCACGCGTGAACGTGGATTTACTTCACTTTTATTTATAGAAACGTCACGAGTTTCACTGGTGTTTTATGGCGCAGGCCGCGGTGACGCGCACTGTTTGTTTGTGCGTAAAAGGCGCGCGGCCGCCTGCGCACTCAAGCGCGGTGTGTGTCTGGAGTGTGTGTGTCTGG
>KN519982.1:260-12468 GCA_000787155.1 Scartelaos histophorus | reverse complement strand
AATAAAAAATAAAATAATAAAAAACATAGTTACCAGTTAAATCTTTATCTAAATTTTATTATTAAATTAGGCATTAAAACTGTCATACGCTCTTTAAATGATCCATCACCAGACCAGAACGTTTTGTACTAAAAAAGAAATAATTGGTTCCATTTTAAATAAGAACATTAGCTCCTCTTTGCTCTTAAAATAAGAACATGCCTTATTTTATTCATATTAATATAATAAAAAGTCTTGTTCTGTGGGTAGATGTACTCAAATCAAAATCAAATGTTCTTAATTCAGGTAATTAAAGCTTACCGAAGTTACTTTTGCAGTGCCGCTCTTACCAAAAATAGTTTCAATGATTCTTTCACTGCTTGAGTCCTTGATTGTCACGACTGGTTTGTGGTTTTGGAAGTTTCAACTAAATAGACTTAAAGCTGGATTACGTAACTTTTCTGGTGGAGTATCTGCCTGTTGCTTGGTCGCAAATGTTCCACAGTATGGCATTCATCTTGCTTTTATTCGATTACAGGTGGTTTTTTTTAGGTTTTTTTTTTACCTTGAAATATACCTTGAAATACCTTGAAAAACGTGCTTCCTTTATGTGAGTGGACACGCCAATCCACAGATCTGGCTCTTCTTCTTCTTCTTCGATGCCATGACCTGCTTGTCTCCATGGCGACACAAAAGTTTAAAGACCCCGTGCTCCATTTTTCCCAAGCATTGGCGCAAAAATAGATTCTATAGGCAGCTCTAGAGATCAAAATAAGTCAGTTGCATACTTCCTTCAGCGTGTAATCGTATCAGGAAGTGCGCCGTTAGCATGCTAGTTGAGAAAAGTGTTTATCGACGAATACATAAAGTAGGCGATGGAGTCGTTTGCAGTTTAAAAACGACCTAGTGCTGCTTTTTCACATCTTTAAAACTGTTAAAATCAGTTACAGCAGCTTTTCGAATTCGGCGAAATTGGATGCAAGTAGGTAGCGTAGCCTCTACCAGAAAAGCTACACTTTTAATATGACTTAAACACAGTAGGATCACCAGTGGCTCGCTGATAAAACTCTTCACTTTAGTTTGGAACAGTACAATTCCTTCTGTGGTTGCTTGTTGTTGGAATACAAATTCATCAACACATGGGGGGTTCAAAACAGCATGTCTTTTCCAGGCATGTGTCCACCGTTTGGCTCGCATGGGGCTAATTTACCATGGGTATTTCACACTGTCGAAATGAGTGGCACAAACTGATACTGTGTTTGAATCTGATGCTTAAAAAAGACATTCAGCCATGATCCGAGCATCCCGAGTTTGTACACAGCAAAAAACTTGATGAAAATGTAAGATACAAACAATTAAATGTATCAGGAAATGACTTAAAATAGTGAAATTATCTGTCTATACGGCATCTTAAAATAAACTCCCTCTGGACTAGAATTAAGCAATCACAGAACTATAGATAATAAAACAAGATTAATAACTTGATATAAGTTTTAAAATCTTGGCCAGATCAGAGAAATTTACAGTGCAAGCACTTTTTTGCAAGTTTCAGAAGCCAATGCAGTTTTACCATCATGGTAAAGCAAAGAACAACTAGCAGGCTAACGGTGTGCATTGCCTCGATCCTGACAATACGATACACATCATGATACGCATGTCACGATTCAATATATCCCAATACTAAAACGATGGATGATATATTGGGATTTTTCAATAATTACTTCTAATAATAATACAATCAACTGCACCTTCACTAGAAGAAAATCCTATGAAATACAATTTATCATCATTATTATTATTTTTCATCATGAAACCAGTGAATGTAACTAATGAATTGTGAAAATTATTATTTAAAAAATCGATTTGGAATGAAGTATCCACAATATATCACTGATTTACTGATTTTTTCTTACACCCCTAAAGCTAAACGTACACTTCTCTATATAATGCTTTTAAAAAATAGATAAAAATCAGAGACAAGGGCTTAAAATTCTAAATGCATTTACCAAGTGCAAATTACATATTTGGAGAAGTGCTTTTTGTGAACAGTAGTGAAGTTGTTGAAGCAGTGAAAAGTGGTCCCATTATCCAACCCCAAAGACGGGCTTTTTGTCCATTGAAAAGACTTGGAAACCTTGAGATTAATATTGAAGTGGACCCCTTCCCGAACAAATACTGCGGTTTCAGAACTTTTGGAATTCTGTTTTGGCTATTTCTTTAAAAAACTCAGAAACACTTAGTAATGACAATGTTATACAGACTTAGACAAACTTTATTTGTCCATAAAGGAAATTATTTGGGGGTGTAATGCATGTATGTCTCTGGCAGAATGTTCAGCAGTTACAATGGGAACACAATTCACACATTTGCAAACACAACCAGAAAAGTTTCAAGATTATCTGAAAAGAATAAAGAAAACTAAAGAAAAAAAAACAAAATTGACACCCATTTAAATGTTTGATTTTCAACAAAAAGCTGAGAGTGGCTCATTGAAAAACAGCTTCTTAGTGCCATGCTACGACTTGAGCTGGACCTGTCCACTCACCTGTTATAATCCCAGTAAAGTAATTTACTTATGGTCAGATTATGATTATTATTAAAACAAACAATACTTCATTAACAGAGCTTTAGACTGAGCAGTACCTTCAGTTAGCATCACACCCCAGGAAATGTTCCTGACATTTGCTGCAAAGTATCACATCCAAGGTGGTATGTAGTAGTTTTGGAAGCCACAATTAAATATGCTAGTCGACAGTGGTCAGATTGTGTTAAAAAAAATAAATCATTAATAGAGCTTCAGACTGAGTGGTACTTCCCGTTAGCATCACACACCAGGGAATACTGATGACGTTTGATCCAAAGTATCACATTCAAGTTTGTAATTTAGTAGTTTTAGTTTAGTTTTTGGCAGCAATATTGAAAAACACAACAAAACTAGTCAACAATGCTACTCAATAAAACATGCTAGTCGACAATGGTCAGATTGTGTTAAAACAAATAAAAGTTAATTTACAGAGCTTCAGACTGAGTGGTACTTCCAGTTAGCATCACATCCCTGGTAATGTTGATGACATCCGCTCCAAAGTATCACATTCAAGTTTGTATTTAGTGGTTTTAGTTTTTTTTTTGGACGTAATACTACTCGAAAAACACAACAAAACATGCTAGTCAACAAAACATGCTAGTCAACAAAACATGCTAGTCAACAAAACATGCTAGTCAACAAAACATGCTAGTCGACAGTTGTGTTAAAACAAACAAAACTTCATTAACAGAGCTTCAAACTGAGCGGTACTTCCAGTTAGCATCACACCCCAGGAAATGTTCATAACATTTCCTGCAAAGTATCACATTTAAGGTTGATTAAGTAGTTTTAGTTTAGTTTTTTTGGAAACAGCACTACTCTAAAAACACAACAAAATATGCTAGTCGACAATGGTCAGATTGTTAATGAAGTTTTGTTTGTTTTAACACAGAGCTTCAAACTGAGCGGTTCTTCCAGTTAGCATCACATCCCTGGTAATGTTGATGACATTCGCTCCAAAGTATCACATTCAAGTTTGTATTTAGTAGTTTTAGTTTAGTTTTTTGGACGTAATACTACTCGAAAAACACAACAAAACATGCTAGTCAACAAAACATGCTAGTCGACAGTTGTGTTAAAACAAACAAAACTTCATTAACAGGGCTTCAAACTGAGCGGTACTTCCAGTTAGCATCACACCCCAGGAAATGTTCATGACATTTGCTGCAAAGTATCACATTCAAGATTGTATTTAGTAGTTTTAGTTTAGGTTTTGGAAGCAATACTATCGAAAAACACAACTAAACATGCTAGTCAACAAAACATGCTAGTCGACATGTGTGTTAAAACAAACAAAACCTCATTAACAGAGCTTCAAACTGAGCAGTACTTCCTGTTAGCATCACATCCCTGGTAACGTTGATGACATTCGCTCCAAAGTATCACATTTAAGTTTGTATTTAGTAATTTTAGTTTAGTTTTTTGGACGCAATACTACACAGAAACTGCAACTAAATATGCTAATCGACATTTGTCTGATTGTGTGAAAACAAACAAAACTTCATTAACAGGGCTTCAAACTGAGCGGTACTTCCAGTTAGCATCACATCCCTGGTAATGTTGATGACATTCGCTCCAAAGTATCACATTCAAGTTTGTATTCAGTAGTTTTAGTTTAGTTTTTTGGACGTAATACTACTCGAAAAACACAACTAAACCTGCTAGTCGACAAAAATCGGCATTTACAGGAACAAGGATGTAGACGGTAACTTAAGTACAACATTCCGATATTTTTCCTCCACGATTGGCCCGGATTTGTCCCGTTTCACTTCCTGATCTCGTATCACGCTCTTCTAAATATTCCCCGTAGTTCCTCACATGGGCTGTAATGTAATCACTCCCTGTGGTTTTGCGTATGCGGCGGAAGATATATTAGCTCATTCAGATACATTCTTTTGTTTACCCGCGCTGTAATTAGCATGTTTACTTCTCTATATAAATCGCACCGAGGGGGTTAGCGTTAGCATCCGTTCTCCATATTTAGAATTCATTTCAAAGAGGGACGGTTCACTCCATCATGATTGTCACTCAGCCTTCAGATCTTCCAAAATAACTTTAAAGCGGCGGTTTTGTGATGCTACCTGATATTAGCTACGTTTACATGACGTTTTTTAATTCCGCTTCTGAATTAAATAGTTAATTAAAATATTCTCCTTGGAGTTTACATGGAAATAATCATTTGAATTGAGGTTAACATGGAAAACACGTTAAATCGGTTTTATTTAATTCCGCTCAATGTCCGGGGATGAGGAATGGATCTGATGGGAATTATTTTTAAGAAGAATAAACTTTTATACGATCGAAGAATTAATTATTTCTGCTTTAGTATTGGACTAAACTCACTTACTTCTTACTTTAGTGTAATTACGAATAATCATTTTCATCAGGAATTAAATGTTTACATGGTCTTTTTAAAGCGGAATTAATTTTTATTCAGAATTAAATTATTTTTATTCTGCTAACTGCTAACACATGCTAACGTGCTAACACATATCACTGAAATCACCATTTTACCATTTATTGTTTTGAATTTGCTGAAATTTTTTAATTTTTTTTTTTTTACAATTTTTTGGAGTAATTCATAGTTTTTTATTTTATTATTATATATTTTTTAAATTAAAGACAATAGTATATAACATTTCACAAAATACAATAATAAACATACAAACAAAATACAAAAATATAGAACAATACCTACAATAAATAAATAAAACAAGAAAAACTACACCCCTTCCACCCAAAACACACACACACAAACAAATTTAATAAAATAAAACAAAAATAATATCATAGTGCTGCATAATCACACTGCTCGGCCTGTTTTTATTTATTTTTTGTCCCATTTCTAATTTAATTTCTCTTTCTCTCTCGGTCTTTTCTCCCGGTTTAATACTTTAATCACTTTACTTAAACTAATTATTTTCATCATCATTTCCATTTATCGTCTTTTACTGTTCACTGCAATCTTAAAGCGTAATTTTAAATGGTATTTTCCTCAGTTTTGTTTGTATCTTCCCTTGCTCCTTTGCTAAGTCACTCCCCCTTCAGAGCGCTATCGAAATACATGCAACTACTGTGCGTTGTGTCAGGTTTGTGAAGTTATAGTGCATCTTTTCGCTTAAATATTTACGGAAAATGGCCGATCTTAGCGTTTAAAGTAAAGAGGGTTCGCTTAAGGCGGAAGGAGAGATCGCTAGATTACTCAAACATGCCTGGACGTCACGTAAAACGTCTTTGGACATGTTTTTAATGCGGGAATAGTTTAGCTTATGCATTCTGAGCGTCCTAATGATTCAATTTAGCAGCACTTTTCACGTTTTTCAGAGATAAAAGCGGATTTCTGCTCATTCTCGTACAATAAAACACTTCACAATTAAGCGGAAACGGTTCTTAGCGACCTAAATTTGCCCTTTTAGAGCCGCTCGTGTAACGTATCTGAGCTGGCGCGAGACGTATTTGCTCTAATACATGGAAGAAATCTGGTACAGAGCCTTTAACTTTTCCATCCGTGTAATTTCACACTTTGTATTTATCGTCCAAAGTGCTGAGAGAGCAGAAGGTCAGGTACAAAAACAGTGCGTGGCTCAAAAAACATACAGGCTGTTCCAGAACAGAACTGACCCGAGCAGCGTTACACCACAGCAGCGAGATTTATTTGAGAAACTGGACTTCCTTATTGAGAAATTTGAAAAGTAAATCCGACGTGTTGAAACTGCGATTAGCGCGATAAGCTGGTCAAACATTTGCGTGGCATTAGTCGCAGCCGTGGATTTTCCCATAAGGCTCTTTTCCTGCTTTGAATCATTATATTTTAACTTTGAATACGTCCGACAAAGTGAAAGTGAAGTCGCAAACGCAAAATTGACTCTTGTGATGTCCTGGGGTGTTTTGTTGCATTTACACACAACTGAATGAGCCTTTTGTGTTAGTTTTTCTACATCTCCAAAGCTCAAAATGCTCCGTTCCACCTCGTGATCTCATGAAGCAGCAGATTTCAATTCATGTTTTTTATTTATTTTATTGGTTTATTAGGACAGTGCACAATTACATTAAGCTAATCATAGATCATTTCCATCTGTAGTTCTGATAAGGGGAGACAACACAAACACAAAACAACTATACAACATACAAATATACAATACAATAATTATTTAGAAGTTAAAAGTGCAATGTATAATGTAAAGTAATGTAATGTAATGTTGTAACACTTTGTTTGGTAATATGATATTGTAACACTATTGGTCTGGTAGTGGCCATCAGGTGATACCCCAGTTCTAATTATTTGTTCTAAATTAAACAGTTAAGAATTAAAAATTAGGTTTATATGGAAAACACGTTTTTATTTAATTCCGCTCAACATCTCGGGGTCGGGAAGGGGCTGAACGACCGGAATTATTTTTAAGAGAAATAAACGTTTACATGATTTGACTTTAAAATCTTTAAAATCGGAATTAACCACCCACTTACTGTGACATTAAGTTTCAGAATAATCATCGTTTACATGATCTTTTTAACGTGGAATTCATTTTTATTCAGAATTATTTTTTATTTGGGATTAAACTAGGGCTGGGTATCGATTCATCTCAAGAAAATCGATTCGATTCAAATTCTTAAGATTAAGGATCGATTATCCCGATTCAATCCGATCCGATCCAATCTTGATTCTGGTTAGTGTTCTTAAAAACATTTTTTTTAACCTTAACCTGTTTTACATACAACATGTTAAAACTAGCATTAGATTGACATTTAACAGCAAATGATGCAAGTATTGGTAGTTACTGAAGGCTGTGAGAGTGGCTGTAGTACTGCGATGGAAACACTTCGCTATGTGCCTCACTCTCCCAAGCAGACGTGCAATATTCGGGAGTTTGAGACCGGCTTGTGAAGCGAGGCTGATTCTATGCACAAAGCAGCCGACGTGAGTTAGACCCATGATCCGCACGCACCATATTAGCGCCGTTGTCTGTCGAGAGCAGCAGAGTCTATGGCGCGAGTGCGCCACAACGTGAACACCATGGACGCCACTTAGTTAAAAGTTTACCGGGGGAATAGGCTACTAAAATAGTAATTGTATTTATATATATTTAGTAACGCGTTTTTGAATATTGAGAATTTAATATGCGAATCGATTCAGAATCAAAAAATCGATTTTTTCAACACAGCTCTAGCTTAAACGTGGCTGTCTTTTACCTTTAGTTCATTAGAAATTGGACTGAAGTCATCCAAATGGTTCTAGTGAAGGTGTGTGGAGCAGATAAATCGTACAAGCTGCTCAAAATAAGTCGGCTACTGGAAGTTCAAATTAGCATGCTAGTTGTTTTTAGCGTTACCGTGACAGCAAAGTCCTCTGAGAGTTACGAAAAACGCTAATAAAGTCATTTTGGTGGATAATTATGATGCTCAGAATGCACAAGGTAAGTGAGGAATAACTCTGGACCACCTCAGAGCGTTTGGCTTTCACGTACCGACGAACAATCTGCCGCGGCTCTTTTTATGCCATAACTATGAACCGTCGAATGAAAAAGCGATGAAAACGACCAGAACGGCAACATCTCGCATCTTTAAATAGCCGGTCCTCCAGCCTCCCGCTCTTCTGTGTTACTCCGGTTTAAAGCTGCATGGATGTGGCTCTATTGATGACACTGATTGAAAGCAGAGCCCGGTCGTCCATAATAAAAAACGAATAAAAAACACTTGGATGAACTGAGGCCGTTTCTTAAAGGCACCGTTTTTTAGCGTCTTAAAAACTTGAAAACGGATCGAGTTCATTCGGTGCTCCACAGTTATTCCTCACTAATTTTCTGAGCATCCTAATGGGTTTATGAGCACTTTTCCGTTGTCGTAAAGCTAATGACAACTAGCATGCTAATTGTGCACTTCCTGATGATCAATGATGGCAATAACGTGCTTTTTAATTTGACTTCAAAAGCTGCTTGTACAATATAGTATAATATAAATTTCACAGATGGGGTGAGAAAATTGGGCATTCCTAACAACTGGCATGCTAATGTGCACTTCCTGATGATCAGACAATAACATGCTTTTTAATTCAATTTCAACAGCTGCTTGTACAATATGATCTAATATAATAGAAATTTCACAGATGGGAGAAAAAATTGGGTATTCCTAACAACAACTGGCATGCTAATGTGCACTTCCTGATGATCAGACAATAACATGCTTTTTAATTCAATTTCAACAGCTGCTTGTACAATATGATCTAATATAATAGGAATTTCACAGATGGAAAAAATTGGGTATTCCTAACAACAGCTGGCATGCTAATGTGCACTAGCTGAATCTCGGACTGCAAAATTCTTTATAGTTAGATGAAGAATGCGCACATCTGGCTGCTTAAGACCTAAATTATGCAAAATCGACTTGGGAACTCACGTGATAAGGCTCAAAAACATCACTAAAGTTGCGTTTTGTTTGCGTAATCCTTTATTATCAGTTTGTCTAAATCTCCAAAGCTCAAACTGCTCCGTTCCACCTTGTGATGTCATGAAGTGCTACCTACAGCTTACATTTACACTTTTTGTTTGATAGAGATCGGCGATTCCAGGGCGGAAATCTTCCAAACGATTCTAGCGAAGGTGTGTGGATTTTTGTAACACCGTGGAGCACTTCCTGTATTACCACGTGACATCATCAGGTGGAACAGAGTGTTTGAACTGGGAAACAAAACGCAAATCCAGGTCTTTTTTTGATGAGGAACCATTATAACATAGAACTAAAAAAAGCGTAATATTGATTCTTTAAATAATTTTGGCTATAAAAAGAAGAAAAAATCTCGAGAAACCCTATAAATCCTCAACCCTTCACCGTGATTCTTTTGTGTTGTGGTGCAGAAAGTTCCAGCGACGATCATAATAACCGCTTTTATATGATTAACCCAGATGCTGAAAAGAAGCGAAGTGCACATTTCTCCGCAGACGAGGGTGAATAAAACGTCTTGGGAGCGACGAGGCCCAGTCCTTAACCCCGAGATAGTAGCTCTAATAACCTGTCTTTGCATCGACAATAGAGGAGCGCAGCTGAAAGCAAGTGCTCCGAGAACTTTCCATTGCGTTCTATAATATATATGTGCTTTTATATACGCCTACGCTGTTCTATTCAGGTTACCAATCACCCAGTTTTATTGTTGAAGAGGTTTAAGAAAGTACAGTATGTGAGAACCGAGAATATGCCCTGGTGATGGTATTGGATTCTCTTATTCGTGAAGTTTTCTTTTTTTCGTTTTTCGTTAATAGCTATAACATGTAAAGTAAAGTAAGTGTCAGGCCGCTCACGTCATAAAACATATTTAAAGTCCAAAAGCACCAGCAGCTGTGTCACGATGGCACGGCTCATTTCTCTGATTTTAAGATTTTAATATCGGGTTATTTATCTTGTTTTCAGATTTATTACAAGACCAGAGGCTGTTTCATTTTAGTCTGGAGGTAGTTTATTTTAAGAGAACTTGTCAAGTAAAATGATCTTGCTACATGGAGAGATAATTTTGCCACTTTTAAGTCGTTTTCTGATAGATTTAAGTGTTGTTTTGCAGTGTGGATGTAGGTGTTGGGGTTTAGGTTTTAACCTTGAACCTGGCAAAAGCCTGACCAAAATGAGACTCATGTGAGGCTCATTCTGCTTTCTGATAATGGATAATTTTCTTGAGAATCAAAACGCCAAACACCAAATTTTAACATAATCCACTTGGAGAACATGTCCAATATGTTTTTATAAATCCTTATATTATCAGTTAAAGCTGGTGGAGGCACTTTGAGCTCCCACACTCCATTTCACTCCTGGTTTTCTTTAATTAATACAACGTTTCGGTCCCTCAGACCTTCATCAGGTATGAGGACGGCCCTTTCCCGCTCCCATTATAAGTTCAGGTACTGCCCCAAAATGATCCAATCGCCACAGTGAAAAATGTTATTTCACATTCAAACTGAAATATAACCTGATGAACTAATCCAAGGATGCATTTCAGAACATTTCTTGCATGCATTTCTTTTCTTTTCTTATATTTTATTACATTATATTATTTTTATTTTCATTTATTGCATTTTATTTTATTACGTTACGTCACTTTACTATACTATACTATACTATATTATAGTATACTGTACTATACTATACTATGCTATACTAATACTATACTATACTATACTTTATTACTTTCCTTTACTATACTATACTATACTATGCTATACTAATACTATACTATACTGTACTATACTATACTATACTATGCTATACTAATACTATACTATACTATACTTTATTACTTACCTTTACTATACTAATACTATACTATATTACATTACTTTACTATACTATACTATGCTATACTATGCTATACTATCCTATACTAATACTATACTATACTATACTATACTATACTACTATACTATACTACTATACTATACACTACTATACTTTACTATACTTTATTACATTACTTTACTTCATTTTTGTATTTATTTTGTATTTATTTAATTAACTTTTATTGTATTTTATTAGCCGAAAAGATTATACTACATGGATTCTTACATACCTACATACATTCTAATTTTATCTTTTGCGATTTGAAAAGTGCATCACCTCAAACCGGAATCTATCCTCGATTTTCCGTGTTCCCAAACTCCAGACCCCACCCGGCCTCCCCTCCTGCTCCTCACCGTGACGGGGGGGTTCTACCTGTCTGCTATGGCCGCACAGTTTGCCGGTGCGTTTCTTGGCGTCGCCGGGCGCGTTGACAGTCCCCCGACGTAGTGCGGTGTCATCGGCCTGCGCCATGATTAATGAAGGCTCTGCGCTCTCTGCTCTGGGACGCTCTCACATCTCCGGAGTTTGAGAAAAAAAGTCCGACTTGACGACGAACAAATCATTCATTCGTCCCCCATTTCTGTGCTGGAAATAAAGAGGCAAATCAGTGTCACAGTATGTTTCTAAACCACTGAAAACCAAAACTAGCACCAAAACTATATCCTCATTCGAGCTCAAAAAGTCAAATTAACAGGACAGAAGTTATTTTTTCCTGAACCACTGAGGGAATATTTTAAAAAAAGCACTACGATCCAAATAAAGACTCTTTTTTAAAATCATTTTCGTATCAGTATTAGTATTGGTGTGCGGGGTCTGCGTCAAATCCCAGTATTTCAAGCGTCAGGGTATCCAGAAGTGTGCAGTTAGCATGCTAATTGTGAGCTTTAACCAATAATCTGGGCTCTCCATTGTGAAAATCGCTTATTAAATAATCTCGTTGAATAACTAAATGAGCTGGTTTTGTTTCTCGTGTTTTTAAAATGGTAAAGTACAGCAGTTTAAACGTGTAGAATTTATATTACAGATTCAAATTAAAGAAAAAAGGTAGGTCTAATCCAAAATAAATGAAGATATTATATCATTTATCAGACTACATCATTATGTCTTGTAGGATTTCAGCAGATTTCAGGGTCTCCAGGGGGCGGGGATAGGTGCATCGATCAGGTATGAGCGAATTTTCTTGAGTTTGAGACATTTCTTTTCGTCGTTTACGCACTGAAATGCTTTTAACACATGCTTTCTGCGCTGTGTTGATAAAGAAAAAATCCGTCTACAGATACATTTTATTTCTACATTTTCACTCCTCTTGGTCTATCAGAATGTACT
>JACN01031520.1:0-20675 GCA_000787155.1 Scartelaos histophorus | reverse complement strand
ATAATAATATTAATAATAATAATACATTAGTCTTGTATAATGCTTTTCCAAACACTCTCACTCCATAACCGGTGGTGGTAAGCTATTATTGTAGCCACAGACAAGCTGGGGCTGACTGACTAACGCAAGGCTGTCAATCTGTGCCATCAACCCCTCCAACCACCAGCAACACTCACACACACATACGCACACACGCACACACACACAGATGTGGATGATGTGTCTTGCCTAAAGATGCAGTGTCAGTTTTTGCCACGGGTGCCCCACAGTGGTACATGATTTTCCCGTCCAACTACTAACAAGGCCCAGCCCTGCTTAGTTTCTGACGAGTCTGACATGATCAGGCTTTGACAAGGCGGTTTGGCCACAACCTCTTATTCTCAGTAGTATTATCGTATTAATAGTATATAGTATTAGTAGTATTGACATTCGTGTGTGACTGTATATTATAATGGTAAGAGAGAAACAATAAGAGATAAACAATATGAGATTAGATTCATGTGCTCTATTATCTGTCTGATCTGTACCTACCTGCTGTAATTAAATATGACTTTAAAGATGGATGGGTCTTTAAATTACAGCAGTTAATGTAATTATAGCAGAAAGAGGAGAAAAATCACGCTGCACGATTGACGTTTGTCTGCTAAGTGTTGCCTTGTCACAAAGCAAATCTGATTGCAGGATCATAAACAACATTTTGGAGGACGATAATGAGATAATGCCATATAATTATATCATAGCGTGATTGAAAATGAGCACAGTCGTTCTGATCTAGATGTGTGTAATATGATGACAGCTATATTAAGATTTCAAAATACAGTATGGCTGGAAATGAGTCTTGACATAACTGATGCCACTATTGCTACCTCTTGTCAGCAGAATGTTATTTTACTGAGGCCTTTCCAGGCCTCATTCAGAGAGTGTCCCTCAAGAAATGGCTACATAACCAAATACAACAGAGACATAGACATCGACTAATATTTTTCATGACCCATGCTGATATAGATTGTTAAAAATCCAAAGGAACCGACAACCAGTAAGCTCTGACGATATTTTTGCCCGATATATAGGGCTGATTTTGATTATTTTCTGCAAATTTTGTGATTTAAATTTGCTACAGACATTTACATTTGTGATTTAAAGAAGAGCTGTGTTGTTACATATGCAATTATCTCTTTATATTAAAGTGTTAATATAAAGCTTTGTGTGCATTTTTTAGGCAGCAGATTGACCAACAGATACATTGCTCTATTTCTAAATTAAATATTTGCTTTTTTAAATAAAATGGGGAAAAAATGTATTATCACTATTATACAACAATATTATGCATTATTGGTGTCTCGAACGTCATACTCTCAGATGGGACCATGGGTCAGTTTTTCCGATTTTGCACGATGTGTAAATGTACAAATTTTCAACCTGATCATTAGTGACACAGTTAGTGAAAATTGCTAAAATTGTCACAGTTAGTGAAAATTGTTAAAATATATATAAAAAAAATACTTGTATGGATACGGCAGCCCATAATATCGATGCTGTATCACCAAATTTAGTATTGCGATATATATAGATATTCTGATATTTTTGCTCACCTCCTAATATATAGATCTTGAAAAATTAGAATATCTTAAAAAAAAATATATATATATTTTCTGTCACTCATTTCAACGAGTCAAAACCATATATTATATAAATTCATTACACAGAGAGTGAAGCTTAATGTTGATGATTATGGCTTATAGATAATGGAAACCCAAAATTCACTGTACCTGATATATTGCTG
This sequence comes from Scartelaos histophorus, assembly GCA_000787155.1. Classification (NCBI taxonomy): domain Eukaryota; kingdom Metazoa; phylum Chordata; class Actinopteri; order Gobiiformes; family Gobiidae; genus Scartelaos; species Scartelaos histophorus. The sequence continues at coordinate 18,892 of JACN01031520.1, read as the reverse complement.
GATTTCAGCTGACATCACAGCATTTTATAGAACAATATTAATTAATACAGATGGGGATAGCTAAAATTAAGACTGTTAAAATGCAAAATTATGTTGTAATACAACGAGTTCTTTGGATTAGTCACTAATTGCAAATATCAGGTTTGACATTTTGAATATTTTGTGGCAAAGTACAATATAACCAACAGGGACATCTGGCCATCCCCATTTGGGAGTATGATATTAGACAAACTTTACTGATCCACAAGGGAAATTACTTGGACACAATAGCATTACATTCTTGAATCTGAAAACCACCAACATAATACCAAGATATTGTATTGATGTAGGACAAAAGCAGGACATGTCACTGATTCTTGCTCAAGGATAAACAATCTTTAAAAAAAAAAATAGCAGAATTTCAAAGTTGCTGAAATCTTTCCAGCAGTGTTTTCATTTTGATGCTCTCCCCTGTTGAGACTGGTGTATAGTTCACATCAGTGAGCACCGCACGAAGACCACAGTGAGACAACGCCACAGGACGCATGACAATGAGCCACATCCACACCACATGCCATTACAAGAATAATCATGGGAGCAAGGACTTTATCAAATACATTTTTATATGCAAATGGGCTTTTGGATAGAAATGGGTTCAAACATTCGTGTTGTAGAATGAAGATGATGTAGACACAGTAATATGGTGGAATGATGAGAATTGCCTGCATTTTTATAATTGATTGAAAAGGTTGTGGATCAATATGAATCACTACATGCTTGGAGGCAGCTGATTCATGATAATTGATTTTGTGTTCATGCTATTTCCTAAACCATAGAGCTGACAGCTGTTGTTGCCTATTCACTTCAAGATTAGCTCAAATTCAGGATATTTTTTAATTTACTTCATTCCTGTAGTTTTGTATTTGTTGTATTTACTTGATGAACAATTTGTAACGTTAATGTTGTTACTATACCTGTTCAAAAACATACCTTGAGGTGTGTTTTGTTTCATTCACACATGTTTGAGTAATCTTTTATTATTAGCCTGTCTACTTCTCCCACGCTCAAAATGTTCTGTTCCACCCTGTGATGTCATGAAGCAGTAGGTAGTTAACAGCTTGTTTATGTTTTTGATGAGAAAACAATATTATAACACGCAGTAGATCAATAAATAGAGTAATTTAAAGGCATGGGAGAGGCTAACCACCTTTTTGTTGTAAAATTAAAGGTCTTTTACAGTCTAATTCAACTTAACACATCCTAACACCTTAACGTCCTTTTGGTTGTTGACAGATTTGAAGAATGTAAATTGAATCCCAGGCTTAGAGAATGATGTCAGGTGGACTGAGTATTTTAAGCCCTGGGTGATGAGGCAGCCACAGCCTCTGTCTCTGTGCAGTACTAGGCCGTCACGTCAAACAGCAGACATCTTGAACACATACTCTGCTAAAAGGAGAAATGCCAGTCAGTCTGTGTCTACCTGGTGTCAGGAAAACATGCTTGACTCAAGCACAAGTATTACGGCTCTGTCATATGAAAAAACAACACTTACACTTTCTGGTGGGTGACTGGTCTAAAACAAATCACACTTATCTTCTTGAAGCTGAGAAGACGAGTTTAAATCTTTAGGCCTTGGGTAGACTCTGTATTACTGTTTACTGCATCTGCTGTACATCTAGTACATCTAGTACATCTGTATTTTCTTATTAAAAACACAAAAAATGTCTTTCAATATTAATTTCCTGAACATAAACGATACAAGAAGTTGATCTTTGTCATTTAACACAAACAACAGTTATATTTTTACAGGCCTCACCGCTGTTTTAATCAATGCACTTTGGTAGAAAGTGACAAAGTAGAAAAGTAAAAATGCTTAAATCAGCAGGACTTATGGTCAAGAACATTGTACATTTAACTAATACTTTAATTCTTAAAATCTAATTTATTCTTACAGATTTTCTTTTAAAATAGCCTTTTAGAAGATTTACTTTTTGCTCTGGTACTGTTATAAAACTTTCCACTATGTGGTATCGGACTGGTATCTCTATCATCCAAGTCCAAGTCCAAGTATCGAATATCCTCAAATTTGGCATCGGAACAACACTATTGCCCTAAAATTATTACTATTATTATTATATTTGAATATGTTCTTGATACATACTGTACAAGTATTTACATAAGGTTTGACAATGAAGTGAATTTTTATAGAAGTGCACACCTAAAAATTGGAGATTGAATTGGAGAAACGGTACGCAGACAAACAAATGGTGACAAAATTGTTCATTATCTGAGAAGCTATTAAAATTGACAAGCTCGGTCCAGTGAAAACATTACTGGATCTAATTTAAAACAGGCAGTCCGCAAAAAGTCCACCCACATACCTCAAGCACGCTCTGTATCGACTGTCCATCACTTCTGCTTTGAAAGAGAAAATGTGAAATGAACAGTGAAGCGGAGCAACTTTTTAGGCTCCAAACATCATTATATCATCGTCTAGTTTGCTGTAAATGTCACACCTGCAGTTTTACACCCTTGTATTCCTCAGAAAATTCATGATACAGCTGAGGGAGGCTAGTCTAATGGTGACTGATTAAGTGTCAGAAATAATATTATGCATATTTTTAGTTTTATGTATGCAAATGCTCCCCGTTGCTAGCAAAACCACAGCTGTGAGGAGGATATACTTCTTAGCCGCTAATCGACTCCACAGGGCTGCGAAAATCCCCTCCTTTGGTGTAGAAATTGTTTGCAAATTAAAGTAGCACCGGAAGGTTTATCTCCCACTGCCTCTTTAGAAAATTAAGCAGAGGACTTCCTAATCAACCTCCCTTTAGAAATCTGAAGCAAAGAATTATATAAAAAAGGAAAAAAAGAAAAGAAAAAAAAATAAAAACCTTAGGGCGACTTCGAAACACTTTATGGGCTTGAAATCCAATTTGAGCACTTGAGAAAATGCTAAACTGGCATCTGAGGCACAAAGATGCAAAAACATGTCCATCAAACCAAAGGATGTCTCTAAAGGGCCGGTGTTACACTATTTTCTTATCTATGTTATAATGTTGTTTTCTCATCAAAAACATACCTGGAGTTGGATTTTGTTTCACATGTGTAAAACAAAAGCCCTGCATATTTAGTAGTTCTAACAAAGCAACAAAGCAAGTCCTCTACTGTGTTTTTAAACTTTGACTTTGACTCGACTCATTTGGATGATTTCAGAACCAGGAATTGCCTACTAAAGAGAATGCAAACGGTACCTGTTAGCTTGCAAACTACCACTTCATCACAAGGTGGAACAGAGCATTAGTGATGCAGACAGACTAATAATGGAGGATTACCCAAATGTGTGAATGAAAGAAAAACAAATCCAGGTATGTTTTGGAGAGGTAACGACATTATAGCAAGGCTTAAAGTTCACAAGAGTCCATTCTGCGTTATACAGGACTTGAAAATATCTGTGCTTGCTTTCAAATTGACAATGTGATCTCATATGTCAAACCCACTCTCAAGATAATATAAGTGCGGTTGCTTGGGGCATAAATACAGAGAGAATCTTAGCAGACTGTCAAACTAATGCTGCTATTTTGGATGCTTTAGTGCTGCGAAGATGAGATGATCAATTTGGGCTCCCAACTAGTTTACAGTGTTTAGAGGGTCGTTAAATGCTTAGACTATGTTTGTCACTGATATATTTAGTTTGGGGTGTTGGGGCAATAGCTTCAGTCGAAAGGTGCTTTCCGACACTATTCAAGTATTAATAGTCCACACAAACAGTCAAAATGAAATATTACTCTTGACAAGTTCAGACACTAAATACTATGATATCTTTCTACATACTGAGACACATGCATTTTTAAACCTGGTTAACAAAGATCGTACAGTGTAGTGCTGGAAATCACAGGGCCCCTCACAATTTGATATAATATTTGAAACATGACTCACGATACAATATTATCATGAAATGGCCTGTGCTAATCGATATAGAATCCAGAGAAACCATTAGCTGATAAACTCTGATGATATTTTTGAGCCAGTATGTATAGACAATTTAGATTTATTTTAACCAAATTATGCAGTTTCAAATTACTACAAACTCATACCAAAATGGCCTGTGCGGGAGATTTAAGGCTGACGTTAATATGGAATGCATCTATTTTATTCCTCATAGCAGTGACGATGTCAAGTGTATTGTACAAGTTTCCTTCCACTAAATAAGCAACAAAATTGTTGTGCAATCACAAAAAAATTGCTAATGAACCAAAAATACTGGTGCATTTTTAAACCTGGTTAACAAAGATCGTACAGTGTAGTGCTGGGAACCACAGGGCCCCTCACAATTTGATATAATATTTGAAACATGACTCACGATACAATATTATCATGAAATGGCCTGTGCTAATCGATATAGCGCACATGATAGTCTGTGGTAGAGATTGGCCGATACGCTGATACTGATTGTTTAGAATCCAGAGAAACCATTAGCTGATAAACTCTGATGATATTTTTGAGCCAGTATGTATAGACAATTTAGATTTATTTTAACCAAATTATGCAGTTTCAAATTACTACAAACTCATACCAAAATGGCCTGTGCGGGAGATTTAAGGCTGACGTTAATATGGAATGCATCTATTTTATTCCTCATAGCAGTGACGATGTCAAGTGTATTGTACAAGTTTCCTTCCACTAAATAAGCAACAAAATTGTTGTGCAATCACAAAAAAATTGCTAATGAACCAAAAATACTGGCAATATATAGATACATCAGCCCGATACTATATAATCAAATTTATTATCACAGTATATCCATAGTCCAGCCATTATTTCTACTCACAATAATAATAAAAGCCAGGCAATATCTGTTTGCAACAGCGTATGTTAAAACACAAATTACAGCTATTACAGTGATGTCATTTTTCAATTGTGGACATATTATAAAGCATGGATTACATTAATGAGCATAACTTTCAGTTTGAGTAGCCTAAAGATCACAGTGACTGAAATCAGTCAGTTATTTAATATCAGTCAGTTATTTAATATCCTAGTAAAACCAATTAGATTACCAAGTTTAGGTCAGCTGCAACAGTTATATTTGAAGTAATAAAAAGGCTTCTGTCTCCTTTTTTCCAAAATATATATAAGCTGGACTGGTCTGATGAGCACCTGTTTTAGAAGTCTGATCCAGGGCAGCATTCTGTATATTAATATACTATGTATACTCCATAAGATTTCAGTCAAAAATAGACTGAAATAAAGGCAATGACTTTATCACATGTGTTTAAAACATGCAGCCTTGGTGTGAGAGAGGCCATCTCCACAGACATGTCTTATAACTTTTCTGCTGAAGAAACCTCTTTACTTCCAAGGAAACATTCTTTCTGTGCCTGAGACATTGTCTTGGCATAAAGCTGAGATATTTCCATATAGAATTTTCCAAAGTGTAGCTTTAACTTTTTATCTCCATGCAGTCATGCAGGTGGTATACTGGCTACCATGAATCAATGTGCTGCTTTAGCAATTGTTGCAGATAAAATGAAATACTCATACTCAGACTGTTATGCGGCTTTACACTTTGCCTGATCTGTCCCTTTAGACCCTGCAGACCCTGCAGACTCTGCAGAGTAGTTCTTTGAACAAAGCCTGACTAAGCTGTGAGTGTGAGCACCTTGACTCTCCAAAGACAGAGGGATTTCTCCAAAGCTCAAATCTCTCTCCTGCAGCTGTCCAGAGCTGGCCTCTATGATAAACCTGGTTGTAGAGTTTGATGGACTGTTTGGAAATGGCTCATTTGAGATTCTCTCACAAACAAGATGTCTTATTTATATTCCAATTTCCTCTGTCGTTCTTCTCTTTTATGGTTAATTAGCATTTTTTATGGTTTGTTCATGCACTTTTTCTTTATGTGCATTCTGTCTGCGTCTGTCTCCAAGCTAAAAAATACATTTCATCAGAAACATTCATATGTCAAAAAACATGTTCAAAGATGAAAAGGCTTCAAGCACTCTTCTGTTGTATAAATATATGTCATTGAAGTCCATTGCGTTGTATTTTTCTGTGGATGGAGCTGTTACCTTACTTCACTCTGCATATGTTTGTATATATTTTTTCAAAAATTAAAACTTCACAGGCTTTCTCTACAGATTAAATCACCAGACACAGACGACTGCAGCTGGTTACAGAAAATTGCCTGAAAGACATGTGCACATGCACTGTGTTCAGCAATTACTTTTGTAGCCTTTGAACTCCAGCAAATTTTAATCTCTGATTCTCTGAGTCTCTGAGTGGGCACTTTATGTGAGTTAATTTGCTTTATCCACATAGATGTCAGCATTTCAAAAGCTCCATGATGATTTGTCATTTGTGTGAACCGTTAATGAAAAGATTAAAAGCCTTGTCATTCTCAAAGAAATTTAAGTTTCTCACTTGATTGTTGGACACAATGAGTTCAGTTTATTCTTTGAATACAAGTACTATGTGTATTTATTACCAAGGCAACACTAACCTGAAACAAAAAGCTTCTTAAACTGTCAAAATGGGGCTAATTCTCACAATAAAGTTTTGAGTTTGTGCCTCGACTTCAGACACACCTGGATCATAACCCAAATACGTGGCATAACTGGGGTCGAAGAAACCTAACTCTGTTTACCCAAACTCCTGGAGCCCCTCATTTTAGGTAACACGAGCCCACACAGTTTATCTTCAATTGGGTTACCTGTAACTTTACCCTGAAAATGTCATGATTTATGCCTCACCTCCAACTTGCAGCTCTTTACTTATGTACAATTCCGCATTGCTTCAGTGCAGAATGTGGAAGTACAATCTCTACAATACAACAAAACACAACACTCAGTGTGGTCTGTTGTCTGTGTTTGTAAGGGCAGCCCTGCCTCTGTACTGCCCAAAGTTGACGTGTGACTAGAATGCATCAAGCATTTTAAATATTTCAATAGACTTCCCCCACCAATCAGATTTCAGTGCAGTGACCTCTATCTATAAACCAAAGAAATCCTTAAATAACTCACTATGTATTGTGCGTGTTCCTACCTCTTACAAAACATACAACATACAAGACATAGATTTTCTTTGGAAATTGATTCAGTTCATAAAAAAGTAAAGTAAAACAAGCATGTCCTACTTGAAGATATATGAAGATAGCCTTAAGCCTAATAATAAATGAGACCCCAAGGAAAGATTCCAAATATAGCACTTTATTACATGTAGTCTGTTTTCTGAGAAGCCAATAAAACAAAGACACTAATGGCTTTAAACTGGGTCAGTGGGGCAGAGGAACCATGCTTTTAAACTACAATACCCCTTCATCATTAATCAGGTCTACAGCAAATTAATTATGTACCTCAGTTACTCATCCTTATACTACTGTAATATGTTTAGCCAGATATTGTACCTTTGCGCTGAAAAACTGCTCAAACGTGATGCAAAATATGTTTTATCATTTACCATAACTCCATAAAGGTCATGCATTATGCAAACTGATTCTTGTGAGTTTTAAGCCATGTTAGAATCTTGTTACCTCCTCAAAAACATACCTGAAGTTGTGTTTTGTTTCATTCACACATGTTTGAGTAATCCTTTATTATCCGTTGTCTACATCTGCAAAGCTCAAATGCTCTTTTCCACCTTGTATGTCATAAAGGTGGTAGTTTTCAAGTTAAGGAGATTAAGTTAAGTGGAGCATTTGGGAAAAGAACTCAAATATGCAGGGTTTGTCAGGTCTTAAAAATGTGTGAATGAAACAAAAGACAACTGCAGGTATGTTTTGATGAGGGACAAACATTATAACAGATCAGAAAATAGTGTAATATAGGCTCTTTAACAAAAAATAAAAAAGCTAAATTTCCATTCATAAAATTAAACCATGTCTTAAGAAATACAGTAATAAAAATAGACATAAAAACAAATTACACAAACCTACATTGCTTGCATAACAAAACACTGGCCAAACAATACCAGGGCTTGGTCAATTAGTAAAAAGCACACACCTCCATGGCATTCATAGCAACAGGACATATATATATAGCCACTGCTTGTCCTATGACATAGTGATGCCTGACACCCAATCTCCGGCACCAAAAGCCACGACGGAAACTCAAAAAGAGACTAAAAATAACTGTCTCAAGTAACAAAAGACTGCGCACCGTTACTCAGAGTCAGACGACCTACATTACTTTAACATCATCAAATATTTATATATATCTTGTCAAATTATGGTAAAAGATATTGGTCAGTATTCCATTGGCTGTGTATGTGTGTAGAAGATTTTTATGATTCTCTAATTTTGACTTCATTTGTTGGTATTACAACTATTTAAAATATAAATTAGAGAATAAATATACAGGAAGTAGAGACTTTTTAAAACATATTGATGACGTTGTACTATAAGTGGAATTTTATCCAAAGATTCTGCACAAAATACACAAAAGAAACACATTTTTATGATACTTTACACTTGATTTCAACAAAAAGTATTTTCTTATATCTGTATTTTTCATTTGATAATTTCTGTGTACATTATAGAACTTTTGCTAGGTAACAGTAATCGAATTCCCTTTCCAACAAGGAATTTTACTTCCTAAAAGAATTGCCAAATGTTTTTTTTTCTTTTCCCATCAGGCCAGATCTTCTCTATCTGAAAAATGAAATTATAAGAAATGTTGTTTTTTTTTTAAGTATCAGAAAAAATGTGTTATGTAAATTGCTTTTGGACAGAATTCTCTCCACATGTCTCTACTTCCTCTAATTTTTTCAACCTTTCTTCACAAATCGCTTCTTGATTTGTGTAAAACAATCAAGAAAGAAAAAGTTTATAACAGGTATTATCCAACCAAATTAAGTCAAAATTAGAGATTTGTAAAAACCTGTCAAACACACTTCAAAGGTGCATTGTGTAACTTTTCTGGTGGAGGGTCAAATTCTTTTCTCCCTGAAGATATTATTGCTTTGTCTAGAGTGTTTCATAATATGGTATTAAAGCTTTCTGTCCTCATGGAGACCAAACCAGACCAAGTTACATGTCAGATCTGTGGAGATGCGACTTTGCTCACAAACAGAATGCCTGTTTTTTAGGAATTTCTGAGCCATAAAATGTAATAAATGGAAAGTAGAGCTGTTTGTTATTCTGTGGAACATTCTAAGCGGAACAATGACATATTAATTCCACCAGAAAAGTTACACAATGCACCTTTAAGTCAAAATTAGAGAATTATACGATACTGTCATATGCACTTTAACTATACTTAAAAATACTTTAACCTGTCACTTTAATGCATCTTAAGTAGGGCTTGATGTCAGCACAAGATCTGGAATGTCTTGTAAAGGTGAACATTCTCCGTCAGTTCACGTATCCATCTTAAGTCAGGGCACATACTTTTCACGTGTCAACCTTTGCACACGTCACTTCCAAACTTGTTGACACGTCTTTCTGATTCTGCTGCCTGCTTCTGTTACAACAACCTGTCCTCCGCTAAGTCACCTCTGATAGGAAGCCCGAGCCCCCCCCCGTTCACATTTCACATACTTTAAATTAAACATATTCAAACTGACTCATAGATGAATCAATGTTAAATGTCATCGCTGCTAGAATTTTCTTTAGTACCGTTTGACAGTTCTGATCTGTAATGATCGATGATTAATGAAAATCAAAGCAATTTATGTAACACAGTCTCGGTTTAATGAATTTTTAAAGATTGATCATCTCTATCTGATGTTTACAATTACATGAAGCCCCCATGGCAGATTTGAATTTGTACTTTTAAGAAATGGTGCATAGCTGCTTAGCTGTGTCCCATTAAAAAGGATTCTGTGTTTCAAGTTGGTGTGTAGTTCCACACAAATTTGACTGGTGTATTTAGCATAAATTGAACATGCATATTTTGAACATTATGGGACACTGACATCATAATTTTATGAAAGCATATGCCATTGTAGTGAACTAATGGACGACTACCATCTGCTTGGTCTATGTTTTACAATGAGTTTGTCAGAAACTGTATTGATGTTAAACACTTTGTCCCAGGTTAATTAATATATGTGCCCCATCATGAGCTAATGGACATTACCCAGCATCAGGAAAAAGCATGTCTTTGGGGCACATTTTCTCTTTAATCATTATTTGTGTGCCCACAATGACTTTAGTTCTATTGAACTCTTTTCTAAACACAACTGCACATTATGCAAAATGCACCACACCAAATGACTCTTTACAAATGTAAGAGCAACCCATGCAGTGTAAGCATATTAAAGCAAAACTTATAGCAGAAACACATCACACAGCAGTGACTTTTGTCTAATTAATTGACTGTGAATTTCACAGTGTTAGTCTCATCAATGTTTTATAGTGCTGTTTAATATTCCTTTATTATAGATACATTTACATATAATGTGATTATCTTAACTTTGATTTCAGGACAGTCAGAGTCATTATCTACAATAGCTACATCTGAGATGAGGATTTGGCTGTTTTAACATATACATACATGATATACACTTGATTATTTTAACATTCATCAAAACAGGACTGTGCGTATTCTTGCATGGAGCTATCAGCCATCTTGTGGCAGAAAGTGTCATTGCAACACTGCCCAAGTTCATATGACCTGTTGAAGGAAATTCAAAACCTACAGAGAACTTCACCTTACCCCACCTCAGGAGCCTGTCTCTCTGTTCTGTTGTTCATAAGACAGAATGATCACTTTGTTCACACTGCACTGGCTGCAATCTGATCCTAATCCACTGTATGTGGAGGTACATAAGTGTTATTATTTTTAGTTTTAAACAATTCAGAGATGGGGCTAAATTGAGAATTAAAATGTTCACCGTTATCTCAGTCCTGACAAAAACTAAACAAACTATACTCTCAGACTCTTCAAAACTTTTCAGCGTTACTTTCAGGTTTAATTATAGCAGAAATATACAGCAACGTCATAATCATAAGTACAAAAAATAGTTAATTTCATGTCACCTCTTGAATCATGACACTGACATAAGCATAAATGAAAAGTGCATGAGCTTTTACTCTGAGCCTGCGTTCATTCATTACATTCGTCATGGAGACCTGCCATTCAAGTTCATCACCGGTCCCAGAGTGTGACATGATTGGCTGAAACACAGGGCTAATCATGTATTTCTGCTCTGTGCTCTGAGACTGTCTCCCTCCATCAGGATCATTCATGTTAGACCGATCTGCTCATTGTTCTCCCCACTGTGTAAATGACTCTGAACAAAGGAATCCAATGAGATGATCAGAGTTTGAACTGTGTTAGCTGAGACTTGTACAAGGAGCCCCATGTGACTTTTAGCACAAGCTTTGTCATTTTCTCTGTTAGTGTCGGTATTGTGTTTGATTAGTATAATTAAATCAGTCAATCAACTTCCTTGTCCTTATAAAACCCCACAAAACTTTGCTACGTGGCAATTATGTCAAAGTAGTTGATGAAACTCCAGGATATTGTAGTACTAAAGAAAAAGTTAAATATCACAAAATGGATTTTTGTGAGCTTTCAGCCATGTTTGAATGTCGTTACCTCATCAAAGACATACCTACAGTTGTATTTGTTTCATCCACACGTGTTTGAGTAACCCTGTATTATTAGTCTATACAATTGAAAACCTTAAAATGTCACGAAGTGGTAGTTTTAAAATTAACAGCTCCTTTTACCTTTTCTTTAGTAGTGACTGGTAACTCCAGGGCTGAAATTATCCAAATGATTCAAGTGAAAATGTATGGAGTTTAGAAACATAGCAGAGCACTTCCTGTATTGCCACATGACATCACAAGGTGGAGTGTCTTCTGTTTGAGAGAAGAACACAATCTAAATATGTAGGATGTTAAACGTTTGTGAATGAAACAAAGCACAACTCTAGGCATGTTTGTGATGAGAAAACAACATTATAACACAGCTCAGAAAACAGTAATATTGGCCTTTTAAAGTCTAAACTTCTCCATCACTGCCCTCACCCTCTGGAACTCAACAACTCCATAACTGCACTGACCTTTATCACCTTCAAGAAAACTCTCAACTCCCATCTGTATAGAATAGCTTTTAATGTTTAACTTTTGTCTGTTTTTATCTGGACTGTACTATTTGCTTATTGCTCTTTTGAAGTTTTACTATGTGCTTTGTACAGCATCTTTGAGTGTCACTAAAAGCTCTGTATAAATCATTATTATTATGATTATCATCATTATTATAACAAAATATATAGTGGCCACCTGAATTGGAACATTATTTATATTGTAACTTGCACTTAAAATTCACTTTTCTTTTCAGTGGTGATAAAATATTCTCATCCAATCCAAGTGTGATACCTTAATCCTTAATTAAGACAGGGACTTTGTGGTTGTTAATTAAACATGAACTGTTACCTTGCTCCATCTGTGAACAGGCTAATGATTAATAAACTGAAATAGCTTTTTACAGAACAACATCCATCTCCCAAACCTGCATGCGTGATAGCCAAGTGAAAAAAATAAAAAGACACCACCACGATAGTGCACAGCATTCACAAACATAAGGGAACACATTAGTTTGAGTACCACATATTATCACTAACTAAGCAGTTATTTTTATTTTAACACTTATTAAAGGTGCACTGTGTAATGGCTTGTGGTCAGTACTTTATTACTTTGCCTAGAATGTTCCATATTATAGATTAGTCCTATTATAACATGCATTACTGTTCAGATCTGTGGAGAGTCTCCTCTATTCATAGATAGAATTATTGTTTTTGAGCATAATGAATAAATGGCTAAAGTCTAAAGTCATACCATGGAACATTCCAAGCAAACCAATAACATCTCCAGGGAGACAAGTAGCAGACCCTCCATTATCAACTGAACTGATTGTTTTTTCCTTGCTGTTTTTATTTGTATATTTTTTGCTAAAACTATGAACATGTTAAAAATAAAACCTCCATCAGGCCTCAAACAATAATAAAAACACTTTTACTTTTCAGTCTAATTAAAAGTAGTGGAGTAGAAAGTACAAATATACTGTACCTGTTCAAATGTAGTGAAGTAAAAGTAAGTTTCCAGTATAAAATCTACTCAAGTAAAGTACATATTCTGAAAATCTTTACTTAATGTTAACTTATTACTGTAGATTCCACCACCATTAAGTCTGCCTTTTACTCCAAGCTAGGCATTAATATGTGGCCACCAAACATATACTAGTATGTAAATGTAACATAAAGCACTCACATGTAAAGCAGAACCTGTGTGGTCTTCTCTCCTGTCCTCGGGGTGGAAAGGAGAGTTTAATTCCAGATGTGTCTAAAGAAGTCTGCCTTTTTCAGACCCTCGTATCGATCGGCTGCCAGGGAGACGTGCTGCTACTGAGTGCGCTGCCCGACCATCTCTTGATTGAATTTCCACTGTGGTGCAACGCTATCGCAGGTATTCTGACCACAGGAGGGCGGGAGGGGGGACACAGGTCAGCGCTCTCAGCACGGTTCCACTTTCTATGGTTTCTATGGGCTCCGGGCAGGCTCAGAATCGACAGACTCCGCACAAAAAGCTCTAATGTGTGTGTAGAGAAAGAGGTGCACTTAATGATTCTGATAACCTACTGCACTGTAAGAGCGGAGGCCTCGTACGCACAAACACATAATTACTCCTCTTTGGGATGAAGCTGTATTTCTATTGTATTTCAGAAGGATGACCATTTTGAATAGTTGCTATAGCGATTAAAGAGATGTCCTGATCTATTTTATAATATTTCTTCCTCACAAACCTGAAGTTGTGTGTTTTTTTTTCATTCACACATGTTTGAGTAATTCTTTATTATAAATCCAGGACTGAAGTCATCCAAATAATTTTAAAGAAAGTGTGTGGAGTATAAAAACGCAGTGGAGCACTTCCTGTATTACCACATGACATCACAATGTGGAAGTTTTTTTCAGTTTGAGAGAGAAACTCAGCCTAAGTATCCAGGGTTTGTGTGTTAAACATGTGTGAATGAAACTAAACACAACTCGAGGTGTGTTTTTAATGAGGTAAACACATTATAACATAGATTTAAAAATTGCATAATATTAAAAGCCTAAATCCTAATCCCTTAATTATGCAGTTACTCATCTTCAGCGCTTCTAAATCTAAATAAAGCGGTTTTGCTCATTAAGAATTTATGCTTTATTTAATTGTGTTTTTATAAAGAGGTAACAAATAGGTATTAATTTCAGCCGCCGTCATATTACACTATTTTCTGATCTCTTATAATATCGTTTCCTCATCAAAAACGTACTTGCATTTTGTTTCATTCACACCTTTTTAACACACAACCTCATTTAAGGATTAACATATTTCTGCTCCACCTTGTGATATCTGGTAAAACGGGAAGTGCTCCACTGTGTTTTCAAACTACTAAAGTCATTGGGATAATTCCAGATCCAAAATGGCCTAATAAATGAATTGAATGTAAAAGGAGCTGTTAACTTAAGACTAATAATAAAGGGTCACTCAAACATGTGTTTTTGAGGAAGTAACAGTATGAGTACATGGGTTAAAGCTCCCAGAAGCCAATTTTGTATAATATAGGACCTTTAAATATGATTGATCTACAGATTGATCTAATGCCGTTTGAAACCCATCAGAACTATTCATTGTTTTGTAGTGAACATGAATTGTGCTTATGGCAGATCCTGGTGGAGAGTGTTGAATGAAGGACACTGGATACTCACGGTTAACCTGAGAGGAATGCATAATTCAGAGCAGCTTCAGCCCAGTGTCATGTGCGCTCTGCGGTTTTATCTCCTCACCGCCATCTGGTTGCACAGACACTGCCACTTTCCTTCACAGCAAAACCTGGAAACAAAACAAGAACATACTGATCAATATGTAAATTATGGAAAACACGACATCTTTTTCTTGCTTAAATGTTCCATAAAGTACATATAGAATAGATGTGAGAGATGCAGATGTAGAAGACTCAAAATGAACCTGCCTTGAATAGAAAGCGTAATTTTCATGTTCAGGGGTAACATAAATAATAGAAACATAAATAAATACAAAATGCATACAATGTGACTACTAAGCTACTGTTAACTAACTACTGTTTTATGAGCGTGTGGGGATTTATTGGCTTTGAAAATGTCATCAAGGTGTTAATTATGTTAAATATTTGTTTGCTTGCAGGACCTTTTGGATTTTGCATTGTTACAGCAGATGGAGGCCGGTCTGTGTATCATTGGAGGAAGACAAGCCAAGAGTCAGCAGTACGCACAGTGACTAATATTTGTCCTTCTTTGTGCTGATGAAACACAAGCCTTGCATAATATATTAGTGTCATAGAGTATTATAAATGTTTGTGTATTTTCTCTAGTGCATCATCCCATCTATTTGGCTGCCTCTGTTACCCCTGCTGAAAGAGTCACCTTGACTTTAGGCCATTTACATGCACAGTGAGTATCGAGGTTGCCCGCACAATGTAAACCCAGTTCATTAGTGCGTTACCTTAGAGCCTGCCTGACACTTTCTGTTTGTCCTGTGTCTGTGTTTAAAAACGTGCCTCTCCTAAAGCAGTGTCAACATCAAGAGTAAGCATCGGTGCGCCCTCTACTGGTGGCTATGGGGTTTGCAGACTGAGCCACAGCTGCTTCCCCACCACAGAACAGTTACAAGGTAATGTGACACCTCCAGGGAATGCACCTTCCAGTCCAGATTATTTGTTGCTGAGTTGGCAGAGGGAGTCTGAGTGCTTCTGTTCAGTGCTGCAGCAGTTATTTCATATCTTACACATTGAATATACAGTTAGGACAATGCAGTGGGCTGTTGCCACATTCAACAATGTAATAAGGTTATAGTGATAATGTTCCAGTGGCTAGTCCATTTATCTCTTTAATGTACATAATAGATGTTTTAGATCCATGAACTGGTTTGACTTTATTGGAATAGTCTGGAAATCATAAATGATGGTGGAAACAATGCGTTGGTTACAAGTAATAGGAAATTTACTGTCAAAGGGAATGACTGTCAAAAATCAGAAATGTGCAGTTTGCTTTTACGACCGCAAGATGGCGTGCGTAACTGTTTTTCTTTTTTTTTATTCCAGCCCTCGAACGCTGCTCCGCTGTGGAGCCTTTTTGGCTGATGCTTAACATAACCCCAGTAACCCCAGTATGTTAAACAGGGGCAGGAGTTTGCCAAGACAGTTCTTTCTTTTACAAGTCTCTTAATGGAGTTGGCATCACTGAGTTAGGGCTATATTGATATTATAAAGCAGTTATTATACAAAATCATCAGTGAAGGTGCATAAAGGCTTCTGTAGAACCAGAAAATACTGAAAATACAGTGGACCTGACCATAATCTCTTAATGGCGATTGGAAGATGTGATTGTTTGACCTTTTTATAATGTCGCCTGTGAATTCATAATGTAGTCTCCATGAAAGGTAGTTCCAGTAGTGATTCTACGAGCACATCCATGGCACTTGTCGGTACAGCGGTGTGTGCGCTGCGGCTCCATCCTTTAAGCGAGCCGCGATTGGCCGGCGCGAGTCACGTTGTCCGTGGAGCTGTCAGTCCGATGCTGCACCATTGTTCCCTCAGCAGCGCTCGGCAGCCGGAAGGAGGGCTGCATCTGTGCTTCGTGTATGCGACAATTGTACCGGCTTCTGCTGAAAACGCAACTCGCCGGGATTTGGCTTTTAGCGACAACTCACTGACTGATCCTCTGCGCTGACAGCTACGCGTAAATGCGTAAAGGGGAAGAAAGTCCTTAGAGAGAGAGAGGGGCGTTATTCACTGTGTGCAATATAGTAACGAAATGAGAGGTGAGTAAAACAATCTTTTGCATGTGTCTGTTTAATTACACCTACGTCTATTATAAGATGGGATAACATGATGAGCTGCTTCTGTATGGCCAACAATGGGACGATATGTGTGCTCCATTTGTTTGAACTCTTATGGGCCACTCTTACAAGTCTAACTATAGGCTTCTTAACATGAATTTATTGTGAAAATTTCATTACATCAAATTAATTTAAGGTGTCGCGTTATGTAATGGTACCATATGTCTTTACAAGCCAATTAAAAAGACACTACTTTTTAAATCCCTCTGTACCTTTGTCATTAGAGAAAACACATGTTCAGGTTTAGTGTGCCTCTAGTCATTGTATTGCATTGTGACCAAATGGCTCTCCAACCTTAAGCCATTCACAATACCGGGACAGCAGTGAGTGGGGGACCCTGCTGAGAATCAAGCAAAGGAAGCAGAGTCTGTTCCCCCTGCTGCTTTTCCCCAGGGGGATACCACGACTACCCCCCCCCCCCCTTCACTTCAGTTCACCCCGGCCCACACCGCCTCCTCCAGCTCTCCCCGGCTATGAAAGGCAAAGAGAGGCTCACAAAGAGATTAAGATAAATCCCTGTCAATCACACAAGCGTCAATGTCAGAATGGTGAAGTTTACATCATGTTTACAGACAAAAACTTCAAAATACACTCGCAGTTTTACAAGCAGCGTAAGACGTCTTTGTCAATACTCCTGTTTTGTGTGATCATTTTCCCCTCACTTTCATATTCAAGCATTAAAAAACCTATATTATGCTAAATTGACTCTTGTGAGCTTTTAATTATGTTAGAATGTTGTTACTTCATCAAAAACAATCCTGGTGTTGTGTTTCCTGTACTATTAATCTGTCTCCATCTCCAAAGCTCAAAATGCTCTGTTCCACCTTGTGATGTCATGTCAGTGGTATTTTTCAAACACCTTTTACCTTTAGTTCTGTAGATATGGGTTATTCTAGAGCTGAAATCATCCAAATGATTCTAGTGAAGCGATATGAAGTTTAAAAACACAGTGAAGCACTTCCTGTATTTCCCCCATGATATCCCAGTGTTTTTATTTGGAGAGAAAAAGCAGGGTTTGTGTGAATAAAACAAAATGAAACAAAATACAACCCCAGGTATGTTTGAGATGAGGAAACAACATTATAACATAGATCAGAAAATAGCACAACACAGGTCCTTTAATTAATCATCTTCTTTATTATTTCCACAGAACAGAAGTGGCGTGTTGTGGTTTTGTAATATTTCTTTCTAAAGGTAAGCCCCTCTTCATCTCGTTTACCCACAATGCCTCTCTTTTTTCATATTAACATATTGAGTTTGTGCCCGTGAGACGTTCAAAGCCCACACAACTGTTGCCACATGTGCCAAAAAGAGCCTCTGATAACGAGATATGATGTGATACAGAGACAGACAATGGTGTAGAAGGCGATTCTCCCGTCACGTGTGTGACATTCACACAACAGTTATGTTGTTCTTCCTGGCTGCATTAATGGAAATCATATAAATTATAAGATAGTAATTTTATCTTAGGTTAGCTCTATCAGCAGATATAAGTAGTTCAGCTTTTTCATATGTCTTCTTAGAGATACCGAGGAAAGTGTGTGTGTCATGTGTGTGACTCACAAAAATGGATTGGAATGGAAGTTATCTTAACTAGTGCAAAACTCTGTGAACTTTGAGAGGACAAAATACACATACCATTACACCCCTGGTATATGACTTAAATATAAACAATAAAGTGTGTAAAAAGACTAACTTCAAATTCAACACTTCGTTAGCAACATTTCCTTTGTTTCCCTCCATTGCTCAATCCCACTTGATGTAGATTTTTTTATGCCAATTTCTGCTTATGTGCAAAGCGATTTACAACTGAGTACAAATATTTTAGGCTAAAGCAAGAATTATGAATATTTAAGTATTTTTAGTGTATTTTTTGCATATAATTTGCAGTGGTCACACACGTGACGGCCATAAATGCCATAAATACCATAAAAGCTAATCTTATGTATTTTGCAACACTGTTTTCATTTTATACTTTAAGACGATTTTACATTTCATTAAAAAAAAAAATTAGTCTGTTGTGTCTCTTGTGTGACACATCAGGTTGATAATGTT
>KN519976.1:4913-28637 GCA_000787155.1 Scartelaos histophorus | reverse complement strand
TGGGTTTATTCATCTATTTTTGATACAATATGAAAAAAAGAAAAAAGTCTCTACCAGAAAAGCTACACGATGTACTTTTAATAATGTAACTTGTTTTTTCATCATATTTACTATTCTTTCCTTTTTTCCCCCTTTTTTGCACTCTTTATGTTTTGACTTGACTTTTGTCCCAGTAACAAGAACTCAACTGTATAATCCGCAACTCATTTTCATCCCCGTTCCCATTTTGTTTTAATAATTAATTTCCCGACCTGCTCTCACAACAGAAAACATCATTACAGTGAAACAGGCTGGTCAGCACAAACCATAAACACAATGACAATTATGTAAGGCAGTGAACAATGATAAGAAATGAATAGTGATTTACAATTACTAATTAAATCAACTTTATCGACACACACGCGACTCAGGCCCTCTTCTACAAAAGCTATTACTGTAAAGCGTTTCACAAATTAAACACAGGCGTATTCCAGGGTTTTTAATACGACTTGAGCTGCAGCTAAAAAGTGTAATTTTTCATTTGTGTAGATAGCCATATCACAGCCCAGGGGAGCGTATTTATTTTAAGGATATTTCAATATGACGACCACATTAATCAGCATTAAATTGTACGTTTGGCTGCTAATGGCAATTCATTTTCTTCAGCTGAGTCTCTGAATATTAATACGCTTAACTCACTCAGATATGAACTGCGTGCGCTGGTACAATATACGGGCTGTTAACTTCTCACAGATGAAGTTATAGAGAATTGGTTTAATACAGTAATGTGCAGGATTTTTAGAACAGTATTTCAAAAAGAAGAAAAAACAACAAAAAAGGAAACAACAAACAAAAAAATAAAAGCACTTAGTTTTGTTCTTTAAGTAAAAGAACAGATACTGAAGCAAAAAAAACACATGAAACTAGCTATTTAAGTAAAATTATTCAAGTACCTGTTTAAAAATATGCTTAAATGTAGAATATGATTATGTATTTTCAGTGGCGGAAGAAGTACACAGTTTTGTTACTTAAGTAAAAGTACAGACATGCAAAAAACACTCAATTGAAAGCAAACATGAAAACAAAATCAATTTAAGTAAAAGCATTGAACTACCATTTTAAAAATATGATTAAAGAGAAAAAAGTAAAAGTATTTAATGTAGATGTTGAGGTCTTATAATGGTTCACATTCACTGATTTTGATTCAGGTTTGAGCTGAATTTTGTTCAGAAACAATTTGTTTTTTCCTAGCTGTTTTTATTTGCATATTTTTGTTTGTTCAAATGACAAATTACCCACCAGGCTTTTCAGCAGGTCTCAAACAATAATGAAAAATACTTCAGTCCTGTTCAAAAATGTACACATAACTACTTACAAGCTGAACAGAGATGAGATAACTCCACACTCAGAGCCTGTTTACACGAGAACGCTTGCGAGTAAAAATATTTTATCAAAAGTGCCTTTCATTTAGATGGTGACGGTGTTTTGGGGATAAAAAATGCAAAAATCTGAAACCACAATCCAGAATGGAAAAGTTGGATCCGCTCTGCTGTAGCATTTCCGTCATACACTGTCCAATACACAAAACTCTGGTCAGATCTGCTCACGTTTACATCACATACATACAGTACAATAGTGTATTACAGCACCACCTAGAGGCCTGGCATGCACCCAATCGAACTCCACACACTTTTGCATCAACTGTTTGCACGCAGATTTCCTCCTGAAAATGCTCTAAGCACATAATAAAAAGTGAAGACACAACTCTCCTTTTGTGTCTTCTGTTCAGACCGTCATAAAAAAAAACTTTGCCTCAAATGTGTTGCAGTAAAAGTATTAATTTCTGTGTAGATTCTGCACACATGACAGGGCAACAGAAATAAAAATAAAAATGATTCACTTTAAAATAGTTAAGCACAGTACAGATATCGAAAATGTTTAGTCAAGTACTTTATGTTCCACCACCTGCTATTTTAGATGGAAGTCGTCTTAGCGCCAAACAACATAAAGAATTTCTGAAAGAATATAGGCCAAATATCCAAATATCACAGAAGCAGAACATACATTGTATAAAAAAGTGGACTAATGACAAAGTGGACTAAGTGAGATGTCACCCATACCCTTCAGCTCCAGTCAAATGAATCTGATCGAGGCCATTAGTTTTGGGCGAAGACCATTGCACAAAGCCAATCAGGAGCCCAGTGGTTGAAGGAAATGCCAATGAAACCTGTTGCTAATATAAGTAGGTGCAACCCTGGTGAAAAAGAGTGATAAGCCAACACCTCATAGAAGTAAAATACCCCCTCTTTAATTAATCCTGCATACTTTTAATCCTAATTACTCTATTTATATTCTTGTACGTACCGGAGCACCGCTGAAAATTCCCTATAGCACAAATAGACTCTCTTATTTGAATAATTTACACATAATCTATAAAAACAACTTACTTCCACCCAGAGACCTGACTTAGACATCTCCCTTTCGAAAAACAATAATAGCTTTTGAATCACTATTGACACAAACTCCTTGGAAGAATTCCCACAATGCAGCTTTTCCAGCGCTTTGTGACGCCACTCAACAGCTTGCCCTTGAACGCAGCAGACAGGCAAACTACCCTTGACACTCAGCACTTTTGTACCTGTGAACTTATTTTAGACTGACTCACATTTGGATATATTTACAGGTATTTGTTTTGACTTGCCACTCGCACAAAGATGACAGTTTTAACCCTAATGTGTCAGAATGTGTTATTTATTGTGTTGTAGATACTATAGGCTGTTCATTAGTAGTCTTGTCGTGTACACTGTGTCTCCCTATACGCATCGCTATACCTCCCTGCGCCGCAGAGACAATGATTGTTTGTGAAGATATTTATAAAGATTCACCACAGCTTTCAAGGAATCGTCTGACACCTATTCTTTTCGCAGCAATAGCACAGGCTCAGTACGAAATGTTCCCTGCGTCTTGTTTGCTTGTTTTGGGTGCTTTTGTCCAGCAGTAATGACGGGATTGTCCAAAGACGAAAGTAGTTTGAACATCTGTCCCTCTTCTGGTCGTTGTCCTTCTCTCATTTAGATGCTTGGGATCTAGAATGTACACTTCGTCAATACTTTACGAAAATGTGAGTCTGTTTACTGGTGAATATGCTTGTTTTCAGGTGGGTGTGATTGACAGGAGGATTAGCCAGTCAGGGATATGCATGGTCTGTCTGTAAAGAAACAAATTATATGTCTATAGTGTTATGTGTAGACAAAAGGAAAAAAGGAAATAAATAATACGATGGACTGAAAAACACTTCAGATTTTTGCAGAATCAGTGAGCGAAAGCACTAAACTTAAGAAGTGTCAAAGGGCTTGGTGACCAGACTCATCTGTATAAAAAATACCAAAACATATCATCCTGGATTATTTTTTTCCTTGCAAAGAATTCAAGAAAATATGTGTGTACTGGCATTCAGAGTTGTAATATGTTTGCACTTATTCCAAAAAACAACATATGGGAGTTTGTCCCTCCAATAGTGAAAATAGGAAAAACAACAGAGATCACAGTCCAGAAAAGTGCAGTACTAGGAACAGCAAAGGTACTGCACAGAACACTCAAGGTCTCTGGTAGAGGACCCGAGCTGGATGAGGGTGAGAGACCAACCACCAACACATTTTTTTAATATATATTTGCATATTTGGAAATTTTTTTATTTCTACAGTATTTCTACAAGTTAATTTAACCCAACAAAAGCCAACACAAGGCAATACCATCACTCACCTCAAGGTGGCAGCGATTCATTTTTGGAGTCAAACCTACCACTTTGATATTTGCAACAAGTAAAGTCCAAACACAGACCCAACCTTCCTTTTTTCCGACTGAGATTTTTATTAACAGCACAAAGAGAAAGAAACCTTTATCAAACAGGCGGCAGGACTCATATCTCTCCATGATAACATCTCCACACAAAAACAAGGCAAGATTTATCGCTTCAGTATCACAAAGGTGTTTTAAACCAGGGACAGCAGTTATGTGTCACTATTAGACTGAGGCAGGGGGGAGTTCATGTCCTTACACACAACTAAGGATATGAAAAAAAATATATATATAGCATAATATAGTGTTGTCAAAAATATTGAAAATCAGATGCTAATGGATATTAAAACTAATATCAAAACTAGAAACTCATTTGAACAGCCATAACCCATAACAAAAATGTTGCATTCACAGGACAGAAATTAAGCTTTATGAATAGAATTATCAGCATCAGAACAAATATAAGACAAAATAGAAAGTACTTTTATTTTGAGAATATTGAGTCTACTCCCTAGTACCAAAATCAAGACTGAAATACTGCAGTGACAACGTTCTACTGTACGAGAGCTGCACGGTACATGTAGTGCACAGATGAAGGTTTGTGTACATGATACAAGTACACATGTGTACACATGTACACAACACAAAAGCTTGTAACAATTCAGCTGGTGTCCCTGAAGTTTGTGCTTTTAATAGAAAATCCCACTATGTGTGTCCTTGGGCAAGACATTTCATTATTGTGGCTCCAATTCCCTATATGCTTCTATAGTTTGGTGTGGGGAAGACTTTAATTCAAAGGGAAATACAACTTGTTCCCTCTTTCGTTCCCAGAATTTGAACATTTAATCAGACGTAGTTAACAGAGTTCCACAATATGAGAAAATATTATATTAATTGTTTAATAATAATATTTTGTAAAGCAAGGCAAAGTAAGTTTATTTGTGTAGCACAATTTTTATACAAAGTAATTGAAAGTGCTTTACAGAATAAGAAAGAAATTAACATCACAATACAAACAAATTAGACCATAAATAATTATCATAACATTAACATTAAAAGAGTGAGAAATTGAAATATTTTTGTTGTATTGCAATAATATTATAATGATATTTTAATAAACATTTTGGCACAAAAAGTTCAATAAATATAAGCAAAACCAAGACGAACCCAAACACTTAAAAAATCATGAAAATCATAATTTACTTTCCAAACAATACAATACAATGTCAGTACTGGAAACACAGTAGCACATACTCTGCAGCTGTCGTCAGGATTCTTCGATATTTGCACAAAGTTTGGCTGTTGAACCATCTTATATTCTCCTCTTTGTCTTCACACCTGTGTTTAGTGTAATATACATCCCAAAATCTGCATTGGCTCTTGTAGTTGTCGAACAGTGAATTACAGAGTGGCTCTTCTCCATTAAAACGAATGGCTCCCCTCTGTTAGTGCGAGTTGAACAAGTAATAATTATTCTCATGACACCATATTGTAAAGAATAGGACTGTCTGAATAAGGCAACAGTGAAGAAACATATTCAAGAGGCCATATTATGCATATTTTGATTTATGTCATTATGATTCTTCCTCATCAAGATCAAATTTCCCAGCGCTTCTATTTTGAGCGAATTTTGATGAATTTTTGAACGTGCTCGGGAGTCAAATTAGCCTAGTGTAGCTGGCTTCGCTTCAGTGTGTACAGACGGACAGAGCCCCCACAAGAGGTCAATAGTCTGGCAGTGACCTGTGAACAACTCTATTATCCAGCGTCACATTGGAGTCCTCCCATCTCCAAACTCCACGCTCGCCATATCATTGTTGTCAACTGGACCCAGACCCCAGATTCAATCATAACCGCTCGACAAAATATATAACATAATCTTCCTGTCTTCTTTCAGTGCGGTTGGCAATACAAACTCCGCTCGGGTCAGCACTCCCATTCAATTGGCAAAGACGCGGACGATCGAAAAGACAGTCACAGAATAAGAACAGATACACAATTTTACGGTTCATTTCTGACATTTGCGAAAAGGCAAATTGTGTTTTATTTATTTTCAATGAGACGGGATCAGCTGTTATGTAACGTTTGCCTGAAGTGGGGTGTGTGTTTGAATGTGAGCCATGGTCCGTCACTGTCATTAAAAGCGAGCGGAAGATTTTGGCTGCATAGAGTTTGATTTTTTGTGCCATATGTCGTTCCTCTTAATATCACATTCTGTATTATGACAATGTGTGGCCGAGTTTGGTGAATGTGCATCTGCTGCTCCAGTTGTTTTATGCACAACACTGATTGCGGGTTGCAGGTTTGATTCCCAAACAGGATGTGTCTGGGTGGTTTTTCATCACTTTGTTTTCCCTGCATCAACTGAAACTGTACAGCAGCAGCACCAATACTTCAGTTAGACACTAAGATCATTAAAAAGTACTTAAAATGCGTTTATATTCCTCTTTGTTTCCATCTGCAGATTAGCTTCTGACTTATTTAAATGTTTATTCATATGGATTGTTCCGTGTTTCTCCATTGTTATAACTAAATAAACAGCTTCATTTAAGATGTCATCTATAATTAGACTGACTGGCCCACTGCTGCTGTATTCTCACATATCACCACTAGGTGCTGTCTACCTTACGATTTGATGTCGTCCACATTAGTCTAATAACGTATTAGTGGGCGAGTCAGGAGGAGTAATATGTTGGCCACATATAGGGCGACTGTGCAACATACCGGTAGTTCTGCCGTGTGCTGTACAAGGACCCAAAATGCACCTGTTAAGAGACATGCACCATGCAGATTTCAGGTTTTGTATTTTTGTGTTAAAACTGAACAATGTTGAGAGGGATCCGGGCATGTTTGATGCCCAAATCACCAACTGTTAAACTTGTATTTTTGTGTTAGCTACAACTGAGAGTTATTGTAAATGACCTGAATAAAGTTCGATTTATCCGACACGCGTTTTGTTTTGCTTATTGTGCCTTATAATCCGATGCTCCTTATGTGTGGACAATGACACAACTGACATATTATTTGATACTGCGCCTTATAATCCGGTGCACTTTATAGCCCGAAAAATACGGTAATTTAGTAAACTTTATTATAATCAATGAATGAAAGCCTGTTTAAAAGTTTTAAAAAGGTGTAACGTACTTATTAAGTGTTTGATTGCTTGAAAATACCTTAAAAAATGTGCTGTTAACTGTGCACATGGTCACCTCTCCACAGACCTGACCTGTACGTTGGCCTTTTGGTCTAGTTTCCAAAATTCTTTATTCCAGACTAATGTGTTGACATGTTGGATGCATTCTCCATTCTCCTGCAGGAGGGTCACTTGATGTTACGCGACGTGTCTTTCAAGAATCTGCGAGAAATCGGCCTGCAGATGGCGCTATGCCTCTTCCAACGCAGCTGTATCAAAATCTGCGTAAATCAGCCGCGAGACACATCACGCGTCCTTCTGAAGAAAGACGCAGACGGCAAAACATGTCACCGTGCGTGTAAACAGCACACTGGAACCTTTAGAACCTTTATTTGGAAATAATATTGGAAGACGGAAATTAATCTCTTTGAAGTAAAGCCCGTGGTATGGTATTTATTTCTGAATCCATCAAAAGCCACGTGAATACTGTTTACCCACAATGCACATACAAGCACACCTCTTCTCTTCTACCTACATATAGCGCAGATTTAATATCCCCGTGTACCTCCCACTGCAGTTTATCTGTTTGTGTGAATAGGAAATTGAAACAGTGTTGGATCAGGAGCTGTGGACGTGACGTGCCAGAGCTGTGATTCATGACTCTCCATTTGGCTGTGGGGAGATAGAAATGAATGGGCCTTAAGGGGGTCCTGGCCTAACCCATTCATCTTGGAGTCTGAACAAGCTAACGCACTTTATTAACACAAAAGCACACATCCATATTGTTCTGCTCGGTCGAATTCACCTCACAGGTCCGGCACATATATTCCTAAGAAGCAATTACGTCCCTCTAAGCTCTTAAATACTCCCGGGGGAATGAAATAGACACAAACTTTAAAGACACATCGGTGACAGCAAGACGTATGCAATTAGAAAGCAGATCTTTTTTTTCTCATCTACAAAGTGAAAGATATCGACAAATGTTTGACAAAGCTCTGAGCGGAGTCCTGTGTTGTTTTGTGTCCAGACGTGATTGATGCCGCTTTGAGAACAAGCTGAAAAGTGAGTTTAGGTGAGCAAAAGACTCCACAAAATATCAGCAACAACATCAGAAGCTGCCATCCTGAGAACGCCATTTATTTTAACTTCAGTTTAAGATGTAACTTTAGTTTGGGGGTCCATCACCTGCTTTTTTCTATGGCCTGGAATGTTCCGCAGTATTACAATACATACTTGATGTAACTTTGGTTTGGGGTCCATCACCTGCTTTTTTCTATGGGTATGGCCACAGTATTACATTAAACATCTCTACTTTATATTTATTCAATTACAGGTGGTTTTATAGCTCAAAAATACCTAGAAAAAGAGGTAAATCCAGAAATCTGACTCGTAATTTGGTCTGGTTTCGTCTCCATAGAAAGGCTTAATGTAATTCTGTATTGTTACACATTTCATATCCATAAACATTGAATTTTATCATTATTTGTTAATGACTGAGGCCACAAAGCTGCAATATTAATCCTATTTCTTAAAGGCTTTTTTAAAGTTTTATGCATTTTCTTTACGCGGCGGGTGAGTCAATACAAAATAGAAAAGAAAAGAGAAAATATTGGCCAACCAACATATCGGTCTGTCTCTAGTGGAAATTAAAATACTTCCTTGGAGATAGAAAAGTTTTTATACTATGGGATATTACAGTTAAATGAACAAGCAGCACAAAAGAGAGTCAGGTTTGTGGAGATGCGAGCCTGCTGTGTTTGTTTTAAGGATGTTTTTCAGTGCAAAAGAAAGAAAGAAAGAAAGAAAAAAACATGTTATTTTAGTCTCTTTTTTTGGTCTAAAGTTTAATATGGCTTTAACTATTTGACCTGTTGACCTTTCCACCTAAATCTGCTCATCCTGTTGCAATTATTCTAGCAAATATGCACAGTTTGCATAGTTTCTCTTCACCAGCACCTCTTGGGGGAGCTGTAAATTGTTCACTTGTACCGTAATAAAACACGAGCATGACAACTTTTCTGTATTATCGCCGTGATAAGAGCATGCATCATATTTCCCCTCTATAGTTTGTCAGAGATTTGGAATAGTTTGACGGATCCTCTAGAAGTCGGAGAAGACATTTTTATTGAAGAAATCCTGCATAAGCATTCACAACGATCCATCCTCTTGGTTTCACGAGTTCAAATCCTTTTACCTTTTCAAATCGCAGTTTAAAAAGTGCTACCTTTTGAAAACGATCTTATATTGCCAAATCAAAAAGCAAAGTTGTGGCAAATGGCACTTTTGAAATTTCATACAATTTAGAAGGGCCTTTGGCGGGCATCGCTTTTGAATAGAGTTCTCATTTTGTTCAGCTGCATGTCTTATGAAATATGCCCAATGGATATGGTTCAAAAAGCAATATTTTTGATGGCTAGTGTCGCTAAGGGGAGAAACTCTGAGCACTTTGATGTTACTTTGAAATGTGGAGGAGAAATATTTCTGACAAAACATGAACGATTTTGTTGTTTTGAATCATGTTGAATAAAAGTAATGAAAATGTAAAAGACGGTGATGAATTTGACACCAGCTGAAGGCGATGTCCGCACCAGCTCCTCTTATATAACTTTTCGGGGAAGATTTTGATTTTTTAATTCCTTTAACTCAAAAAACATTGCAAATGATGGCAAGTTTTTTATGTTATTTGGCGTTTTTGGTTCTTAAGACAATCGTCCAATCAGAAAGAAGAATGAGTATTACATTTGGGTTGCATTTTTTGGTTTAAACTAAAACGATTCTCTCCGATCTGAATGGTCTCTACCTAAACCCCACAGATAACTACTGTTAATGTGTCCTTGGGCAAGACACTCACCTACAGTGTCTGCGTACACTGGTGTATGAACGTGTGTGTGGGTGGTTTCTTGTTGTAAAGTGCCTTGAAGGTGGAAAAACGCTTTATTCTTCTCTACATCTTGAGCTGGGAGAACTTTAGCTGGAGAATTTTGCCTATTGTGCATATTTTTGGGTTGATGGGAGAAAAAGGTCGACACAGACAGACAGGAGTTGAACCAAGAACTTGAATATCATCCTGGGACCTGAGGAAAAAAGTGCACTGCAATATATATTTTTTGTGATTTTCTATCTCTAGATAAATGAACATGTTTGCGTGTTGATTTTAATTCTATTTTTAATTTTATAACATGTTCTCTGTAATGGAGACTGGGGACATTTTGGTGTTAAATCCATGTGAAGTTAACAGCCTAACAACTTTTTTGATGACCAACATCTCGGACAAACTTTTACAAAAAGCTTTTAGACTTCTTTATAATTTTTTTTTTTTAAATTATCATTGTGCATTCACCTTTTATTGAGTTATTTTCCATCCTGGACATGGTAGTACCCTATAGTCCCCCCGTTAAGAGTCTATCTCAAAACACTTAAAAGACAGACTGGTTATGTCCACTTCATATACAAATAAACGGGTTGAGTCTCAGGAGAATATTAGGCCATGTCCACACGTAGCCGGGTATTTTTACAAACGTATATCTGCTGTCCTCCGTTTTGTAAAATGTTCGCGTCCACACACATCCGTTTTATAAAAAAATCACATCCACACAGAAACGCATAAACGCATATTTTCGGGGTGGAGGTACGTTTAGCTGGGTTAAAATTAAGACTTTCAACACTGATAGTCTTCTTTGCTCCTCCGCAAGAAGCAGGAGTTGGTGTTGTAAAATAAAACAACCAAAAAGCGCTTGCATTATAGAAAAAAGCAACAGAGTTCTCAGCCGATCCATGCTGTCAAATGTGTAACATAAACAAGGGCGCACATGTGACGTACAGGCTTTGTCGCAATTAGTGACGTTTAAAACGCAAAACGCCGGTTATTCGTGTCCACATTCAAACGCAAAAACAGAGTTTTGGCCAAATCTTCACTTTGGTCGGAGTTTTAAAAAAGCTTCGTTTTAGGTGAAAAAAACTCCGGGGTGGTGTGGATGATAGGCCAAATCGAAGGAAAAAATATGCGTTTTAGCAGATAAACGGGTACGTGTGGACAGGGCCTTAGTTTGCATTTTTGTGTGTTTTGGTTAGTTTTTCTGGCTGTGCTGAGTTCCTCCTGTGAGAGCCCTGGTCCCTGATTGGTGGAGCACCTTTACACCTGGCCCCGCCTCCAGCCTCCTCCCCCTATTTAAGAAGATCCCCAGCACCTGTTCGTGGCTGCTGGACTTTGTGGCCAGTCTGCCACAGTGTCTCGTTTGTGTAAGTCACTCTGTAATTGTGTGTGACTTCTGTGTGTTTTGTGCTTTTTGATTTGGTCACTCGATTCTGTTTGGTTCTGTTTAGTTTAGTTTTATGTGTCCCTTAGTTTAATCACTCGTTTTTGTGAACTCACATGACGCATTTTTAGCACAAAACTTGTTATATGCTAATCCTGTTATCTTGTTTCTTAACTTGGTTTAGTTTCTGTGCATATTTTACCATTTTTTGTTAAGTTACCCCTTTTACACCTCTGTTAATTAAACATTACTTATTTATTCCATTTCCCCCCTTGTTTTTTTTTTTTTTTTGTTACTTCCCACACCTTAGCAGAGCTGGGGCGTAACAATTATGCTGTTTTCTGATGTGTGTTATAATGTTGTACTTGTTTCCTCATCAAAAATATACCTGGAGTTGTGTTTTGTTTAGGCTGAGTTCTTCTCTCAAACGGAAAACACTCTGTTCTACCTTGCGATGTCATTTGATACAGAAAGAGCCCCATATACACCTCCTCTAGAGTCATTTGGATAAAGCCAGCTCCAGTTCGTTGCTTAAGACAAGACTTAAAACCGGGGGGACAGGATATTTTCTGTGGACAGCCCCCACAGTGGAGTGTTTTAAGTCTCGTCTTAAGACCCACTTTTATTCTCTGGCTTTTAACGTGGTGTGTGGTCCTCTGTGCCTTTTATTAATTTTATTTATTTTTTTTATTTATTGCTATTCTATAGTTTTGCTTACTGATTTATTGTTTTAATTTAATTCAATTCAATTTATTTTTGTATAGCCCAAAATCACAACAACAGTTATCTCGGCGGGCTTCACAAAATTGTTAATTTAGCAAACAGAGATGTCAGAGAATGAAGCAGAATAAGAAAAAGAATTAATAATAATAATAATAATCATCATCATCATAATTTTTTGATCTTTTAAGACCAGTATGTAAATCTGAGTGTTTATTTGATCATTATAGTATTCTAGCTATTAGTCTGTATTTGTGCAGCACTTTGGAAACTGTTTATGCTATATAAATAAAGTGGATTGGATTGAATTTAATCTCTTCTGAACAAAAGGTAAAATGCAGCTGCGGACTTGAAAATTGCCCCTTCATGACATCACAAGGTGGAACAGAGCATTTTGAGCTTCGGAGCAATAATGCAGGATTACTCATGTGTGAACTCCAGCTATGTTTTTGTTGCAACACTGTGATATGACTTAAAACTCATATTAAGTCAATTTTGCGTGATTAATAACCAATCTTCTCACTTTCACCTCCTCAAAAGAACAGCAACCTGATTTTTATTAACGCTCCACTCTTCCATTAAAGGCCAATTACAAGTCAAAAATTAGCTGCGCATTTCGTCTAAGTATCTGCTATGATTCATTTGCTGTAAACAAAGGGGCCATTGGAGAGCATCTTAACACAGCTTCACCTGCATTAGCATTCCTTATTACAAAATCATAGGCTAGCGCTGCCATATGCTGCATAAAGATGAGTACAATGAAGCCCAGTGTTACTTAACGCGCTCGACAAAAGTATGTATCCCCGGGTGACTTGCGGGTTTAAAATTCAAATCGACTAAAAGCTGGCCTATACCCAAGGTCGATTGCGTACTTACTACAGGTCTAATTGAGAATTTGATGTAGCAGCTCCAGGGGTGGACACAGCGCTGATGGGAATGCTAAAGATGGGCTATCGGGGGTTTGATCGCAACTAATCAAAACGCAGACAGACTTTTTTCGTTAAAGCCGTCGAGAGGCAGGGCATGGCGGTGTATTTGTATTCAAGATGGCCGTCGGATGTCCGTAAACAAGATTGATACAAGTCACGGGAACGAGGCAGCGCAATTAAAGCAGGATTTACACAGTCCAAATAGTTCCCCAGCACCCAGTTGGGTAAAGCTGAACTTCAATTACAACCCTCGGTGTTTTTGAAAGTAGATGAGTGTGATAAGAGGAAAGAATAACAAAACATTTGACTTTTTTTTGAGTCGTGTGCCAGCTGAGACCCCGCTGTTCTCAAAGGTTAAAGGAGGATTTTTCTTTTTCATCAGCGCTACCTATCTGACTATTGAAGTTTAACCAAATGTTATTCAAATCAGATATTGGTTTCTCTGATAACGATGTTGATTTATTCACTATTACAAAAAGGTGTTTGCATGTTTTGTTTTGCTTCTCAGATCAGTCCAGAAACAGAATGTGGGTTGCCAGATCATAAGATTAAAACCAGTATGCAATAAACCCCATACAGGCCATTTAAAGTGGAACTAAACATGAAATCCATGTTTTATACTTGGATATAACTGTGTATAAAGTGTTTTTAGTGTAATTATCTACTGTTTCAGGTCTTTTTTTTTTTTTTTTGCTATTTTAGTGCAAACTTGGTAAATGTGCAGCTTTGTGGAGTGTGGTGCCATTCCTCATTGCAACTATACAAGTAGTTGGTGACATCACGCAAGACTGTTGTGATTACAGGCAGATGTTGGAGTGGAGTTTGAAGTGTAGATACCGATCATACTGCTACTTATACTCCAAGACCCTGCAGTGTCCTCCCGTTACTGCCCAGTTTAGGAGCTCTATCTCAAATGCGGTTGTGGGGCACATGGGAAATGAGGCACATTTACCAAGTTTGCACTAAAATAGCAAAAAAAAGACCTGAAACAGTAGATAATTACACTAAAAACACTTTATACACAGTTATATCCAAGTATAAAACATGGATTTCGTGTTTAGTTTCACTTTAATCTACTGACTTTACATTACTGTCCACTGGGATTTCAGTGGAGTCTTTGAGACAAACTGAACCCTACTGTACATGTTTTAATTGTAGGGGAAAAATGGAAAACCCTAACCCTCACTGGAGTACCCAAAGTCTATAAAAGCATGGAGAGAACACGCAAACTCCACACAGAAAGGCCCCTTAAAATCGTACACTGTGCCACGCTTTGTCAGGTTTGCCCAATAAACCCAATCATTATACCGCTTCTTGATACTACCATGAAAAAAAATGTCATTATACAGAAAAAAAACAAAAAAAACTACTCCGATTACCCCCAGATCATTTTAGTAATAGTCCACAGCTAGCACCTCCTGTCCAAAAAGCGAGTTCAATGTCAAGAGGTCAAAACACATTTCTGTACTAAAGCAAGTGTAAAATCCCCTTTCAAATCTCCCAGTATATACAGTTTATAATTCTGTTACCTCAAATGCTCTAAAGACGTCAGTAAACAGTAAACTGCGGTGGAGCTATCTGTCACTGACTCCAGTTTGTACTCTGACAAACTGTGAATAATGTGCTCTGATTAAAGGCACACTCCAGTGAATCTTTTAGAGACTTCAGAATGAGCATGTGTTGGGAGGTGCTTTGATGCTGTCTCACTGCCGGCTCGTCTCACTAAACGCATCCTTAAAAAAGCAACAGTGAGATGAGACACTTTGAATATATTTTCTTAAACTTTCTTGTAATTGAAGACAAAAATAGTATAGCTTGCTTTGTTCTGCTTGTCAAAACCCAATCTGTTCGAATCTGGTTGATGCTATAGGAGACCGCTGGGTTCTAGTGGTTATTGGTGTGGTGTCCTTAAGCAAGACACTCATTGCCTAATATGAATGTGGTGTATGTGTGTATGTGTGTGTTGGTTGGCCGCCTTGCTTCTGTCAGTCTGCCCCAATTTTGTCTTTTATAAATGGTTATTAAGTGGGCAAAAGTATTGAAAATCAGAAACTATGAATAATAAAACGAGAATTGAAACTAGATACTCATTAGAGCAAGTAAAAATAATAAAAAAGCAAATGCATGGCCTAAATTTGACCTTTCCTGAACAGTTTCCTCTTGACTTTTATCAGAACTAGTGTAAAATCACATAGACAAATACTATCATTTTGTGTTTGTAATTATAATATTGTCAATTGTATAAAGTCTAGTTTGAAGTTTTAATATCGTGACACCGCTAATGCTTATAGTCGTCCCTCACTATAATGCAGTTCACCTTTTTGTGGCCTTGCTATTTCACAGATTTTTTTTGTGCAATATATTTTTTTTACAGCATTTGAACGTGCATTGTGTTCTGCATCCTGATTGGCTAAGGGACTGTAGACACTGTCAATCAATCTCCTCTGCGCCGGGTCTCCTATACAGTACAGAATGTGTTCAGCCATATTTACATAAATGTTCGATTGCTAGAAGCGGGACTCTGAAGAACTGGATGTTTGCTCCTCGACAAAACCCCCAATGTGGACGAAACATCCTGCACCAACAAAGGCTCCTGTGGTCGCACCCAAAAGGCAGAGGAAGATGCAAACTATCACACACAAAAAGTTGGACTTCTGGACTTGCTGAAGGAAAGTAGAGGTTATGAGGCGTCATTACGGAATAAATTAATCTTCGGTCTGTGACGTAAAGAATTTTAACAAGTTTTTACTTATTTTTTAAGAGGTTTGAACATTGAGAGTGTTTAGACAAGAGAGAAATGTGGAAAAAATGATTATTCCTGCATGAAAAAAGTGTATAAAATGTATGATGAGGGTTTTTACAGCTTTAAAACATTATAACAATTCACGGATTTCATCTATTGTGGGTTATTTTTAGAACGTAACCCCCATGATAAATGAGGAACCACTGTACAAGCATTTTTTGACCCTGTTCTCAAAGTGGGTTATGAAGTGCATTGTTCCAGTTGGAAGGTTTGCCCTCCGATATTTCGTAATACCTTCATGCACATAGTAATTTCAGTTTACTTGAGTGCTTCTAATTAATTTCACTTTATTTATCCACTATTCTTATTACTACAGGGCATAAAGAGACACTATTACATTCATTTTTCAATGTACTGTATTGTAAAACTTACCTGCTACTAGTTTATCTCTGACACCCGCAGCCCAAAAAAACCCCCAAAACATATTAAAATGTTAACATATTATAATATTAACATGAATATTATCTCACATTTTCCATTTAGCACCACATTTATAGTCAAATGCTAATTAAAATACGTTCTTATGAAAAAACAAATGCACTGTGAACACCAGTATAGTCTGGCACATACCATTTTTCCTTTTTCTTCTCACTATAGTCGAACCTTATATTAATCATTCGTCTTGATGTTTTTTTTTTTTTCTCTTCTGTCTCTGCGCGCACCGCTAAGCCCAACCTGAAAATGTGGGAACGCTTCAATGTCACCCTTTCCTTCCCCTGCTCCACCACCACTGATTATGCAATTGATTTTTTTCCACTGGTGGTTCCTGCTATAGAAACAGTAATAACAATTTATCTTGGGCCCTTGTTCCATTATAGCCAGAGCCACAGCAGGAAAACCCAGAAAAGTGCGGCGTTGTTATGATTTATGGAGCTTATTTGACCCGTGCTTATTAGAGGAATCTGCTAAACCTGATGCAGACCTCAGAAATAGACTATGGGCTGTGGTTGGGATGGCAGGGATAGACCGGTGCACAGGAGAAAGATGGAACGGGTGTCCGAACAGATTGGAAAACAAAGAGGAGCCATATGAGCAGCGTTCTTCTTCGAAATATATCATTTAGTACATGGCAGAGTTTGGTATGGCAGTGAAAGATTGGAAAGATAATGTTAAAATTGGGTCAAACCTGTAAGATCCTTTTGTATTTGTAAACATAAAAAAATAAATAAAAAAGATGCTGACATTATTGTAACATGATTAAAAGCATTTTTTCCCCTTTTTTTCCACTGAAAAATATAGAAAAGCATGTGTCCTCGTGAGTGGGCTTGCATCTCCACAAACCTGATTTTAATTTGTGTTCAGTTTTCCATGGACATGTGGTTCCTTTGGCTGTAAAACCTATTTATCTCCATAAAGAATGTTCTAAAGTTTTAATGTTCTATATC
The DNA here is from genome assembly GCA_000787155.1 of Scartelaos histophorus. Lineage (NCBI taxonomy): Eukaryota > Metazoa > Chordata > Actinopteri > Gobiiformes > Gobiidae > Scartelaos > Scartelaos histophorus. The sequence goes on along the minus strand of KN519976.1, from coordinate 11,634 downwards.
TTGCAGATATTGTGCCACTTCCTGAAAGATACTATAAACTGGACCTGGGCATTGTACGCTGCAAAAAAGCAACATCTAGATGAATAAAAATGACTTTGATTAAGAACATTTCACTTTGGTGGCACGGTGGCTGAGTGGCAACACTCAGGCCTCACAGCAAGAAGGTTACGGGTTCGATCCCCGGGTCGCCCGGGCCTTTCTGTGTGGAGTTTGCATGTTTCCTCCCCTGGATGGGTTTCCTCCAGGTACTCCGTTTTCCCCCATCACCCAAAAACATGCAACACCCTATGAACAGTGTACAACAAGGGAAGTCCCTCCCTCCTGTGGGCTCACCACCTGCAGAGGGGTTCATAGGGTCTGGGTCTGGTGCATAGAGAACCAGCCAGATTAAGCGGGAGAAGATGGATGGATGGCATTTCACTTTATTTGAGTGGATTCAACTTAAAAAGAAAAAAAAATATATCTACCAGTGGAATAAGTGTGTTTTTTGTAATTCATGCAACATAAAATTTTGTTTATTTTAATAGCAAAGAGTTGTCGCTTTTCTTATCTTAAGTTTAGCCAGATGTATTTTCATATTTTAAGTACAAAATGTTCCACTGAAGTGAAATTTACTCACATGATGATAAAACTTTCTTAATTCAAGTAATCGTATCTAGTTTAGATTTTAGTTTTTGCCGTGCACAGCTCATGGGACTTGTTTAAACTAATTTGGAATTAGACAACATAATATATAATTTTACCTCATACATGGACAAGAGCGAAATTATTTTTATTTTAGAGTTTTTTTTTTATTCACATACAACATAACGCAATACTTAAATCAAGACATGTGCAGTATTATGCAGAATTGAGTTAAGCCACAATATTTGCTGTTTATCATGTGGCTCCGTGGAAATAATAATTGCCCGTCTCTGCTATAAACTGTAATGGACATAACTAACCCGATGGGCACAATTCAGCTCAATCTACTCTAGCTCCATTTCACTTTCTATTGAAAAACCGTCACCTCTTTCACTGTAACTGCTGTTGTCAGACTCATCATTTTGGTCTTAAAATGTTCAATTCGCTCTTCATGATCCTGATGTATTTTACTAATTTGTCCGTAAATCAAAATACGAACATTATAACGGACCAATCAGGTGCTTTCTTTTCCTGAGGCCACTCCCACTCGCATTAGCAACAGGTTTGATTGAAGTGCTCTCTGCGGTGGTGCAGGCTTTACCTTCAACACACTTGCTATTGATTGGCTCTTCGGTTGCTAGGATACTCGCATTCAGATTTCCAAATATGGAATCCGAGTCCAGAGGAGCTGTTTTAACGTCTTACCTTGGATGACTTCATTTGTCTGGGGCATTTAGGGGCAGGGGTGTTACTTAAAAACAAACCAACAAAAAAAAAGTGAAATATAATGATGTTTTAAAAAATACGATAATACATTTTATTTGGATTTCCATCGTGACCAGTATTTTACAGTCATTCCCAAAGCTTTTTCCAGTGCAGTTGCCTTCGATCGGGCTGAGAAACGTCAATAAGGCAGAGGGGTGACATTGAATGGTTCCTGCTGTGATTATCTATTGTGCTAAAGACACACTGGCTCCTCAGTACATCACCACACCCAGACCACAATACAGAAAGCAATTACAAAGCCCGGCTAACTCTCCTCTGTCAATGCTACAAAAGACAGCAATATTAGGAGGGAGAGTGACTGTGCAGTGTCTTTGTAGACTCAAAGTACAGGCTAAATGGGTCATTCCCTGGTATCATTTTGTACATACTTTTAAGTCAGAACCAGCGTATAGGTCCCCATGTATGTGTAGTGGTTGTATTCATCGTAGAAACCACCTTGTACCTTTTATTATTCTGAAAATGCAATATTCACTGAAAACAATGCATTCAAACACTATCTTTCAGTTTACAACATATCATCCTACTAATGTTGTGCATCAGATCAGGTTTGTGAAGTTGTAGCGCATTGTTTTGTAGCCTGCTTTAGTATGTTTATGAAAAAAGAGGGAGCATAGAAAGTAGGTTACTGCTGCATAGAGATTCCTGATACCTCATAATATTAACAGGAAAGGTACGTTTTTGATAAAGTAACACCATTTCAACATGGTAGAAAGCTCCAAAGTTGATTTAGCAACGTACCCTCTTTTTAAAGGCCAATATTACAGTGTGATCTATGTTCTATGTTGTTTCTTCATCAAAAACAAACCTGAAGTTGTGTTTTGTTTCATTCACACATTTAAAACACAAACCCTGTACGTTTAGGTTGAGTTGAATTGTCAGCCTGTCTTGAACAAGTTAAAATGAGCTGTTAACTGGAAACTGTAGTTTCATCTCAAAGTGGAATTTTGAGCTTTGGAGATGTAGACGGACTGATTATAAAGGAGTACTCTTTCCTAAAGGATTAATCATGTGTGAATGAAACATGTTTTTAGGAAAGGTACGTTTTTGATAAAGTAACACCATTTCAACATGGTAGAAAGCTCCAAAGTTGATTTAGCAACGTACCCTCTTTTTAAAGGCCAATATTACAGTGTGATCTATGTTCTATGTTGTTTCTTCATCAAAAACAAACCTGAAGTTGTGTTTTGTTTCATTCACACATTTAAAACACAAACCCTGTACGTTTAGGTTGAGTTGAATTGTCAGCCTGTCTTGAACAAGTTAAAATGAGCTGTTAACTGGAAACTGTAGTTTCATCTCAAAGTGGAATTTTGAGCTTTGGAGATGTAGACGGACTGATTATAAAGGAGTACTCTTTCCTAAAGGATTAATCATGTGTGAATGAAACATGTTTTTGATGAGGAAACAGCATTATAACATGGCAGGAGTTAATTTAAACATAATTTCAGTCTACACAGATACCTTTCATATTGTATAGTAGCATGTGTGATTATAACAAGAATCTCTCAAACTTATATTATCTTATATATTTTAAGTTTCTACGCTAATTATTATTTTTATTTTGCTATGATATAGGAAGCAAAAACAAGTCTTAAATCTGACTAAAAAGCATGCAGAAGACACATTTGTGCCTATTACCTTTTTAAGATGAGGACACTTCTGTTCAATATTACCTGCTAATACATAACATCATTAGATCACCAAGGAACAACAGTGTATTATAAATGTGTTTTTGACTCTCTGTGCCCCTTTTCAGAGCTCTATCATAACACAATTCCCTGCACCAGCTTTCTGAAGTTGTTCTATATTGTTTTGTATCCTGCTTTTGTATATTTATGAAAAACTGCACAGAGCTTCCTGGCTCCTCGTTCTGCTAACTGTAAGGAAGATTTGAATAGGAAATGGCAAGATTACTCCAACATGCATGGATGACATATAAAACCTCTTCAGGCATGTTTTTAATGAGGGAACATGGTAAGGCTCCAAAGTTGATTTAGCATAATCCCCCTCTTTAAGTAAATGAATGTATCTAAAATGGTGGATTTACACTTTTTACCACTTTTGCAGCAGAAGCTGTGAGACTTGGCCACATTCTGAATACACAATGTTTGTTCTGAGTTGCATAATCTAGAAACAAATGTGCATTACAATAAAATACTTCAGTGTCTAACATATTGTTTACTACAAAAAGCTTTCACACTACAGTATATACTCTTCTTCCATACAAATATTCTTCCATATATAACAGAAAAGCACCTCACCTGCACCTGGTGTTTATATGTTGTGGTTTAGATCTGGTGCTGCCCCCTTCTGTGGATGGTGATAATATTTAACCGTGGCCCTTATCGCATCTCCTGTGAGCTAGCTAGGCCGGGCCATGGTAATGTCTGACACAACTCTGTAGGAACATGGTAATCCGGCAGTGGCCAGGCCTGATTAAAGATGGGTATCGCCTGGATGGTAAACAAGGCTAGCCCCGTACACACGTGCACAGGAGCATACAAAATCTCACTATACCTGAATATTACATTACTGATGTGCCGGAGAGATTAAGGCAGCGGTTAATGGAATCAAAACAACATGTATTTCCTGTACAGTACTGGCAGTTGCTATTTTTATAGTGATAAAATGTCTTGGAATTTCTTGGATTTCTTGCAGCAGCTCTGGTGGTGCTGTACATCGGATTGAGCGATGTTGTGTTCACACTTACACACACACACACACACACACACACACACACACACACACACACACACACACACACACACACACACACACACACACACACACACACACACACACACAGGTTTCCAGCTTTACAGGGGCATCGCCCTGGCTTGTATTCATTTCCTGGACATCGAAATTAATAGTCAGTACTGTAAAATTAAACTAAACACGTAAACTCTGCCCACAATACACAGTTAAAATAGAGCTGCTAAAATGGACAGTACCGAAGACGACTAATGGAGCGAGTGAGGGGGGAGGAGGGGGCGGGGTCTGGAGGTACAAGGAACACAGGTTTCCAAACTTCAAACTCCGCCCCTGCAGCCAGGTGTTTGTATCAGAAACATCTGGCTGTGATCAGGACAGTCTCTTGTGATGTCACCAACTACTGGGAAATGATGAGATCACTGAAGGCAGCATCTTAGATTAAGGTATTTTTTACCAAAAAGTTGCAAATATACCTAATTTGCACTGAAGTGGCCAAAAGAAGGACTACAGATGGTGAACAGATAATGCCAGAACACACAATCCCATTAAAACACCATATACACAGTTTAGTTAGTTTAGTGAAAAAAGTGGATTTAGCGTTTAGTTATTTTGACTTCAATCTGAACTTTAAACATGTCACTGATGTAATAATAAAGGACTCTCAGATTACACCCACAACAACATTGGACCTGGAAGTAAACCCAATCCTGGGCTAGACCAGGACAAAACCAGGACTAGAACAGGACTAGACCAGGACTAAACCAGGACTAGACCAGGACTAAACCAGAACTAGACCAGGACTAAACCAGGACGAAACCAGGACTAAACCAGGACTAGACCAGGACTAAACCAGGACGAAACCAGGACGAAACCAGGACGAAACCAGGACGAAACCAGGACGAAACCAGGACTAGACCAGGACTAGACCAGGACTAAACCAGGACTAGACCAGGACTAGAACAGGACTAAACCAGGACTGGAACAGGACTAGGCCATGTCAAGAATCTCAAACGGTTTTGAAACCAGGATAAAGCCAGAACTTACATGAACAAACTTTTAATTAAAACTTTTTTTTTTTATTTATTTCATCCAAAATATAAAACTTATTTTGTTTATATCAAAATTAACAGTGACTATACTATAATACTAAAGTCTGTAAAGTCTGACAAATATGTGTGGCTGCCAATCTGCACTAATGGCCTCTTCTCTTACCACTCACATAACACATTCAAAAGAAAAGTGCCTTGCCTAATGAGTGAACGACCACACAAATAGATTGGAGCTGGAATTAAACCCGCAACCTTCATGATTAAGATTACCGGCTGAAAGCCACAAACACAGCCTGTATTTTAGAACAGTTTTATACCTGACACTTTCTGAATTAAACTGCAGCTAAAGAGAAAATTTGATTCAGGCAAAAGCGCGGTGTCAGCTTTCTGTTCCCCACACCCCAAACTGACCCCGGCCCAACTGTTATATCCTGAATAATATTTTGTTTATAGAATCGGTAGCTTTCCGAAATAAGCCTGGAGATGGATACAACAGCACAGGACGCTGGTGCATTTCTCAAAAACACCTTATCTGCTCATCTACAGCTTTCTCTAGGATCAATGGATTTACAATGTGATCCCACTACAGTGAAATATTCAAACTAAAACAGTATCTAGAGTACTGCGCAGTGAATACTACAAGAAAATACTACACCAAAGTTGACCATCTTAAAGAGCCTATTTTGCACTTTTCCTGATCTATGTTCTGATAATGTTGTTTCCTCATCAAGTCACACATGTTCAACTTAGGCTGAGTTAACTTAAAACTCTATTCCACCTTGTGATGTCATGTGGTGAAACAGGAAGTGCTCCACTGTGTTTTTAAACTCCACACACCTTCGCCAAAATCGTTTCGATGATTTCATCCCTGGAATCGCTAATCTCTCCTGAACTAAAGGTAAACGGAAGCTGTTAAACTACCACTGCATGACATCACGAGGTGGGATTTTTGAGCTTTGGAGATGTGGACTGACTAATAAGTCTTGTGAGGTTTAGTCCATGTCAAAAACTTACCCAGAGTGAGACAGTAAAACATAAAATCTTACAAACTTATTAATGTTTCCTTTTTATATATAGAGATTCAGTTAAATGCGTTTTAATTGCAAAAAAATACCTTAAAATACATACACTCTTATAGTAAGTGGGCTCGCCTTTCCACAGATCTGTCCTTTGTAACTTGACTCTTTTTGTCCCACCAAAAAAAGCTACAAGGCGCTCGTTTCAACAAAATCTCATAAAAGCAAAGTCCGGTTAACATTATAATGCCTTAATCAAACTTTTGCTCAGTTCGGTCAAATGTGCAGCACTAGAACAAAATCAGAATGGATTGTGTGGGCTCTGAGGGACAAGCTAACTGCCTGTTTCCCCCACCGTCCAAAATGGGAGATGCAAATGAAAAAGGGCAGAATAATAAATGGAGCGTGATAAGCAGGAAATTGCTGATAACGAGAAAATTGTTACAGAGACTAATGCGCTTGGAGCAGGGCCAGTCATTTTCTATGGCGCTAACCCATTCAGCGCCCTGACTGATGGCTCCAACCTGTCCCGAC
>KN519974.1:18305-32399 GCA_000787155.1 Scartelaos histophorus | reverse complement strand
GACCTGCCTGAGGATCTAAGGCTGCGACAGGACCCGTATGACGTATGAGCTGTGGTATTGTGATGTATGAGCTGCACTGTGTCCAAATAATTAAAATGTTGTCTAAGTCTGAATCTAATGAAGGTAGCAAACTCCTCCACCAAAAAGTTTAATTTATTAATGATAAACTGAGTATGTTACATCTTGTCGCAATCTTGCAACTCCCTTTTATCAAAACAACTCCCACAGTCTTGAAAACAGTTATCTACAGGCTCCACTATAAACAGCTGATCTCTCCACGCACACACAAACCCAATGGAGCGATCCAAGTGTGCGTCAGTGCAGTTCATTTCACGGCCACTGATGTCCATGTTGATAATGCCGTAGTTCTGAACAGATTAGAGGCGAAGAGATGGAGGTATTTGTTTTCATTTCAATCCTGTCCAGAGTATATTCCACACGGCATGCTTTGCACTTAACCATAAATTGAGTTAGATTTTGGGTTTAATAGGCTCCGTGTTCTCGCCTATTCTCCCATTTTAAGTGACCTGGAGACACAAACCGCGCTCTTGTCTCCTCGGAATGGACAGGCAAAAAGTCAGGGCATGGGAGAATTAATTTAGTCAGAGCCTAATTGCGTTTATTGCCCATGCCTGGCACCTTCCTAATCTGGGATTATGATGATGCATTAACAGAGGAGACTGGCTGTTTACAAGGCATTTATTAGGCTGTGTCAACATAACAAGACAAATTCCACCTATCACATTAATCACGGCAGTGCCATGTCGAGGTGCAGCGTGTAGCCAGGGCAGGCGGTGCAGCATTAGCCATCGATGTGCAGAAGAAAATAACAAAATACTGTTAAAACTATGTGATAATCTTATGATTCAAGTACCAGCCATTGATATTTTGCAGTGACGTCATGCTGGGGGTGTTCTGCATGTGTGTATTGCCAGAATGTTCACTAGTTGCCATGGAAACACAATGCGCACATTAGCAAAATAAAGTCGAATAAGTTTTAAGATCAAGAAAAATACGGCTACGGATTTAAACAGAGCATTTTGTGTTTTTTCCTGAGCTTTTGATCAATACAAGCTGTTTAGGAGTTTGATTTTCAACAACGAAGGTGAGAGCGACTAAAGGAAAAACTGTTGACTAATGCGAGCTATCTTGTGATTTTAATGCCATTTGAGAGGGATTTGTTTCACAGCGCAAATCAAGCTCGCCTGTTGTAGTTCCAGCGTAAAATCTGTTCTTTTTGATCAGATTGTGTTAAACCAAAGCTCAAATTAAAGTCTGACGAGCCTCAGAATGAGCAGGGCCTACAGTTAGCATCACACCTGCAGGGTTAGGGTTAGTGGGTTATGGTGAGGTTACATCAGCTGCAAAGTATCAATAAAAAACAATAAAAGAACAAGTAAAAATTCAACTTTTTAGCCTTTTTAGTGACATGCTCTATGTAAATTGAAATTTGGTATCACAATTATCATGTAAAATTAAATGTTATGAATATGAATCATTATAATTTTAATATTAATACATTTTTATCATAGAGAAGAAGATTTTTTCTGCATATTTTGGCATATTTATCTTATTACAATTACATAAAACCCCACAGATGGTTATTGTTTAACTTTTTCATCACGATAAATTATCTCATTGTTTATTGTCCCATCTCTAGGCAGCAGTAATGTTGCGGTTGAGGATTTAGCTGGTGCGGTTGTGTCTTTGGACAACACACCCCAGTTGCACAATCGCAGTAACAAGGACGGCGATGAAAAGTTTTTGACAAGAAGCACTTTGCCGCAGAACTTTTACGGCGCTAATAATGAAGTACATTTATTCTGAGTAAGTAGCGAGGTGGTGACATGAAACTTATGGAGTGACTGAGCAAAGCTAAGTGAATTTGCAAAGGGTTAAGATAAACAAAGAATAATGGCGGGATCAAATGCATGCTTGAGTGCGCCGAGCTACAAAAACAATTTTCCACACGCGACGCCTCTAATTGAAGTCAGGTCACTTAATTACATTCACAGTATTGTTTACCTATCGCCTTTTCCTCTCTCTGCTAATCTGTCTGTGACTTCTTCGTCTCACTGATTGTCATTTTATTCTTTCTTTTATGGATGGCGCAAGACTATAGAATACAGACGGCAGCTAAGTGAGCAGAGAAGGCAGCAGGGAGGGAAGCAGAAACATAATTAATGCATATTTAATTGACAAAAGGTTGATTTTTCAGCCTTGTAAAAAAGATATAATCAAAGCATAAGGAATATTCCTGGTAACATTGTTGTATCTTCAAGAAGACATATTGTGCTTATGCCCAATATATACTAGGGAGCTGGATTATTATGTCATAATTTGGACATTTAAATCACAATATTGACCTAAAACTACTTAATTAAAGAAGACGCTGATGTCCACATTAGAAAATTGAAGTCTATTTCACTGCAAAATGTCATCACAACAAAGGGCTGCATAACTGTCAGCTCCTCTTATGGATAGTTTACACATCACGCCGGCCAGGAGAGAATTTTTTGTTGAATCCTACCTGTATAAATGATTAAGTAAGTAACTGCAGAACAAAGTAAGTACAGAGTAGTGGCCGTGTACCAATGGTGGTGAAAATGTGGGTTGATCGGGACTTACTGTGGGTTGATTACTCAGACATGCATGAATTATTCTGAATACAACTTCAAGAGGGGAAGTGAGAAGAGGAAATAGTAGTAGAAATTGCATAACAGCTCTCACCTCAAAGCAAGAAGGTCCTGGGTTTCATTCCCAGACTGGGGCTTTCAGTTAGAAAGAAAAAAAGCTCACATGCACTTTTTTTGCAAATGCGTAAGATTCTGCAACAAACTTTTCTTTGTGCATTTCTTCATCCATTTCTATAAGTTTCAGAAGCTGTTTAATTCCACCAATCACGCTGCTCCTCTGCTGTATTGAATTGGACTGCTGTGCACTTGAGTATTTCCTATTATTTTTCACTTCATGCTTAGACATACACAGGCACAAGGGGCCACAGGTTGAATGATACTCACTTTATTCTGTCTGGCATCTGTGCAGAGGGGACATTGATTTCTTTTCCCTTTCGAGTCATCCCCAAAAGTGATGTGTGGCAATTAAAGGCGCGCCCGCCGCTCTGACCTGACACGGCCGTTTGAGATATGACAGAGGAGAGCGTCCCCCTGGCCGGGTCCTGGCGGAGGCATGGCTTTGGATATTGCATTTTGTGCCGAAACACGAAAATCATCAAGTGGTCTCGCCTCTAACCCTGTAAACACTTTATAGCTGGATATATCTCCGATTCCATTTGAAGAACTATAGCTTCTACACTCCACACCGGTATCATTCTCTGTCAAGATCTGCTGGACTCAACAACAAGCACAAACTGTCAGCAGATCAACTCAGGTATCATTGTGTTTTCAAAGTCAAGATGGAAGAACATGATTTTGTAATAGCCCCTCGAGGTAAAGGTCTTCACTCAAGTCAGCACGGGGAGGGGGTGGGTTTGAATATACTGAAGAAGAACCAAAGTGCACGTCAGTATATTTAGAACACATAATAAGCAGATATTTTGTGTAGCAATTATTTAGCCTCAAGGCTGGTTTGTTTTCCCTTGAATAATCTGTGCAGACATCACTTTGTGTAGGCAGAGAAAAGGCTGCAACTGTATGAATTCACATTTTTACTCAGTCTTAATCGTGCATGGCTAAACCACTGTCTTGAGCTAAGGTCATTTAAGGACAAGTTGACTATAAATGTAAAAGTATGGCAAAAATACAGCATTAAGGTAAAGTTTTTGATACCAAGTTTTCTCAACATTTTACTCAAGTCCAAACAGATGATGTGCCCCTCATTTACCAATGTGGAGTTATTACTTTAAAGTTTTGCGCCTTCTATCATGTATTGGAGATTGCTTTTGCAGGAGTGTTGGGAGTGGACTGTAAAATGCACGCTCTCTGCTTTTCAAAATGAATGTGCTTCAGTGATAAGGTCCGGATGAGAGCGCAGGAGATACGGCACAAAGCAGCGGCACATCTGCCCACACTGCCTGTTTCTCTGAGGAGCTCACACAGATACAGCATTCTGCTGAGGCACATATACAGCCTTGTTTCCACTGTTAGCTTTAGAGCGGATTGGTTTGGTCTTAAAGTGTTTCCACTTTCTTAAGTGAACCGTACCAGGCTCTGTAGGGGGTCTTGAGTGCCACATGTGAGGTAAGATCACCACCCACAAAGATCTAACCTTTTTAGATCGAGGTCTGCTCAGGGCAGTTACGCACTGCAGCCAAATGATTGGATAGGGTCTGGGAATTACGAAATGCCTTTCTGTGAATTGCTGAGACTGACCTTGTGATTAGAAAAATATAATTCAGGTACTTTGAATTTATTTATTACAAGAGTAATTGTTCTGTTTGGCTCACACAGCAGACCTCTGTCCCTGTCCCAGGGAAACACTCTTTGTTAGCAGTTATTCTTTCTGGAAATTATGACCAAAATATGAGCACAAACCACACACCACCATAACGGAAATATTATGAAAAGTTCAACGAGTCAAAAAAATTGAAATAATTTGTGACTTGGGCAAACAGTTTTACAAATAGTGAAAAAGTTTTACCTTGATTGGACCAGATGTTGAGCGTTAAACCTGCTTTCACGTGTATTAAACAAACACTCACACTGGAAAACCCATGTCACCCTGGTGCTTAGAGCTGATTCATGGTATTAACTCCAGAATGGAGGGCAGCTCGTGCCAGTCTCCACAGTCCAAGTCTTTGCCTCTTTTCCCTGGGAACAGCTCAGTGCCATCTGTCAGATCTGGAAAGCCCACAGTGACTCGTGGCAGGTCTCTCCAAGCCTCCATACATGCTGCCTCTCCCCTGTCAGACCGAGCAGTGCAGGAACGCCCATCCATGACCGGCCTGGGAGCACAAAGTGTGTCCGCACTGCTTAAAGCTTCATTTACATCCAAGAAGTATCTTGGCCGGGGCTGGTATTGAACAGGGATGTTATCAGATCCTGGGATGTGCATTGGTCAGAAAAGAAAAGCACACGCCAAAGCTACTTAAATGTAATGGGACATGGGCTGCCTAAGTGCTGTTTAATTGGCTGACTGCTCATCGAATCTTTCATGCCATTCTGGGCTGCAAACAAACATCCGATAACACAGGCAGGATGTGTTGGCGCGAGCTGCACTTCACTTTAGTACTTGAGTTATAGCACAATAGTCACTTTAAAGGTGCACTATGTACTTTTTCTGGTTTAGGGTCTTCCACCTCCTCACCTTGACAACATTTTTACTTTGCGAGGTGGAGCCTTTCTGGAGATCTGACCTGTTCACATCACTCGTTTGTCTTCATGAAAACAGACAAATTTAATGTCATACTGAAAAGTCATGTAGTGAGCATTTGATGTACCACTCCTTTTACTGTACTAATGATACTGATACTATTATAACTGCTACTGAAACTAGTTCTTTTCACCCACTACATCGACTATAAGAAAGATATCATACCATAAACCCATTTTGAACTTCAACAATTACTTGCTTTACCTTAACCCTCTAACCCTAACTGTGAGGACTTAGTTTGTCATTTCATTGGGGCAATAAAGTCGACATTTGTAGCCATTTCAAAGCTCTAAATATGGGGTCTGTAGAGGCATTCAGCTACATTTTAAACCACAGCACAGAGGCAGATTGTTGTGTTAGTCCAAAGATGCAAAAGCCGAGAGGAAAACAACAGTATCTTGTGGCTATTCAAGGCTTTATTTGCTTGTTTTAATGCTATCCCCAGATGAACTTGTGAATAGCTTCTAAGAGGAACATTCTTCTATACAAGACTTAAACAAATAATCTAAGTTGCCTCCTAGGAGCAGACTGTGCAGTGTTCATATTGTGTTTGAGATGCCACTGATGGGGTCCACAAGTCATTTCCTCGAACACAAAGAGGACACATCCCGACATGTGACTGCAGACCATATCTTATCTTCGCTGGCCTCCACTACGCCTAATAATCTTTGTTCAGAGGGCTCATAAATCAAGTCTATGTCAGCCTAACAGATACAAGGAGATTAAAACAATGTATGATTAAAAATGGGCTCAGATCATCAGGAGTGTATTCAATTAAATAAACCCGTCAAGGCTGAAAAGTGGAGGACAAGGCTGGGTGGTTTTGGGTGGAGATAGACAGGGGGCTGTAATGGAGTGCAGTTAAAATGGTGTAAGAGACAGTGGTGAGGCTCAGGGTCGTGCAGCAGCTGTGGCACTGACCTCCAGGGCTACTGACTTTGACGACCGCACACTCAACCACAGACAAGGGAAATGCACTCAAAAACACACAGCATCACAATAAACTGCACACGTGTGGACTCTTACCAGAAATATTACTCCAAGGCTACTGTGGGTGGATATGTCTGTAGGTAAATGTTACGGCAGTCGAACAGTGCTATTACTTGGTTTCACTGTTATTTTAGAGGGTTGTAGTAAGGGCTCTACTGAAAATATCAATAAAATATGGCAATATATATTGTTACAGACTTCTTGGTATTTTGTGTTGTAGATACAGAGATGTGTATCATGATACTTTTAAATAACATTAATTCATAAAAGTTGCCACATTATGCACTTAATTACTTGCCCAATACTAAATTGGGGCTTCATCTGCTGGAGTGAAAAGAGGTTGTGAACATATCCATGTATAAGAACATGTACTGTGTGAAGATCAGATTATCAGAATACATAGTGTATCGTGGACTGTGCATCAGGACATGTATTGTATCATGGGGGACTTGGCAATAACACACAGTCCTAGTTGCCATTCAGATATATGTGCTTATTATTGCAAAATCAATCAATTATTAAAGGTGCAACTTTCATGTGGAGGGTGCACCACTTGCTTGGCTCTGTGATGATGTTATTGCTTTGTCTGGAATATTCTACTGAACGCCATTAAATGTTTCCATATCCATCTTCCTCTAATTCAGTTAAAACTGTTTTATTGGTCAAAATACCTTGGAAATCATACATGAGCATGGTTCCCTCTCCATGCTTGTTTTATGGAAGTAGACAAGTCTAATACCATATTGCAACACATTCTAGGCAAAGCCATGATATCTCCATGCAGATGAGCAATGAGAAGACCCTGCACCACAAAAGTTACACAGTGCACCTTGAGACAGAATGTGATTTCCCCCATAAACCAGGACTCACAGTATTTATGGACCATCCTCTTCTTGACATGAACATTCATCTTGTGTCATGCAATTAAGAGACAGTGTCCAGGCTGTCACAGTGGTCAAAGAGGACTCAGAGATGTAATTAAAAATAATGTGCTAGTTGCTGCTGTAACTATGGCAACATACTACACTGCTGATGCACTGCTTATCTTCAACACGTTGAATTCAAGTATTACAAAAACCTCAATTATTGTTGAACAGTCTAGTTTGTGCTCTAAAAGTGAAAAAGGCAAACAAAAAAAGGAGGTTGTGTGACAAATTTGCAGCAGTAAACCCAAGCATTAACTGCCATCTAGTGGCGCATCTTTTTTAGTGCAGAGCAAAACTTCATAGACACATTATTTGCTTGTGACAGACACATTTAACTATGTAGCTCCCAGTAGAAATATAGCCCATAATTTTACATTTAATTCTCACTATGTGTAGGAAAAGCATTTTGATCACACAGGTCTATAGTTTCATAGCGGTGTAGAGATCCTTATTCAATTATTATCATGATGTTTTGGCATTAGTTAGAAGTGGTGATGATTCGCCACCACTGGAGAGTTTGTACAACTTTACCAAAGTCCAGTAGAGCAGCTCATGAGCAGAACACAAGCCCACAGATCACCGGCAGGGAGCGCTCTTGAGCTGAGCACTAAGACACACGGTGCGCATGCGTAGAAGCAGAGCACGTTCAGGATCCGCCTGAGACTCGCACAGCGTGTCGTGTTTTAGGCTCAAAATGTCTGGGAAGAGTTTTCGAGTAAGTGACGGGGACTGGATTTGTCCTGATAAAAAGTGAGTACATTTCTATCACGACAATTGTGATCTCATAGATTCTCGCATTAACACAGGGCTGGACATTATCAACAAACATTAGCATGTAGCTAACTGTTAGCTCCTAGCATTCACCGCGTAGCTTTTAGGCCGAGTGGTGTTTTGTTCACTGATCACACAAGTTTTTACCCTTTTTATTTTGTTTCTATGCACCACCGCAATAATTTTAATGCAACATCAAAACCTAATATTGCTACGAATTTAGAGCACGAAACAGTCACTAATGAGCATCGCCTAACACGACCACCCAGTAAATCTTGCTAAATGGCTCTTGCTTTCACTCGACATGATGTTGATCCAAACTCGAAAGTGACTGTATCAAGTTACATGCAAATCTACTCTGTATATTTGAGTGGTAAACCAGATGCAAGATGAAGTAAGGTAGTTTTTGTTTTGTTCTGTATTGTTTATTTTTGCCTTCACAGCGTGGGTGTGCAAAGTAAACATGGCTCATAACCTATTTTTACACTTCACAGATGCGGAAATGTAAACTTTGCGAGGAGAACTAGCTGTAACCGGTGTGGTAGAGGTAAATTACTACTGTTTTGTAGTTGAGCAGATTCTTATCAAACCTTCATTTTAAATGTGTCATTATCTGTTTTCTTTGTCAGACAAAACCACAGAAGCCAAGATGATGAAAGCAGGAGGCACTGAAATTGGTAAAACTCTGGCAGAAAAAAGCAGAGGACTCTTTAGCGCCAATGACTGGCAGTGTAAAACGTAATTGCATTATTCATATGTATATTTTTTATTAAATTAGTAATCAATTACATCAGTAATCATTATTTTTTGGTTTATTGCTATAGATGTGGTAATGTGAACTGGGCCAGACGGTCGGAGTGCAACATGTGTAATACACCCAAATATGCCAAGCTAGAAGAGAGAACAGGTAACTAATGGTAGCAGATCTTACCATGGTTACTGTATTGTTACTGACCTTTTTAAAATCTTTTTTGTATTTCTTTGTTAGGTTATGGCGGTGGCTTCAATGAGAGAGAGAATGTAGAATATATTGAACGAGAGGAGTCTGATGGAGAATATGATGAGGTCAGTGTTTTTGGTGTCCAGAATTTGCCTTGTATTTTTAAGTTTATCTCCTGTTTTAATTCAATTTCTTTGTTTACAGTTTGGTAGAAAAAAGAAAAAGTTTCGGGGTAAAAGTAGTAGTACTTCTTCCTCTAAAGAAGGTGAAAAGAAAGAATCAAAAAAGGAAGAAAAGGAAGAAGAGGAAGACGAGGAGGAAGATGATGAAGATGGTGACCTTTCAAAATATAAGTTGGATGTAAGTTTTATTTTAGCTCAAGATCCTTTAAGTAAAGTTATGTAATTATATTTTAAACTTCACTGGCATTGTCTTTTTTGCATATTGGAGGAGGCACCTTACAGTAACTTATAATTTCTGCCTTTAATGAGAAATCTTTAATCTTTTTAAAATGTTTAATGACTCATTCAAATATATTTTTACACATAAAGATTGTCATAATAGAACATTTTAATGTTACATTTATTGTGTCAAGAAACACTACGTTTTAGAATTATTCACACCATCACTAAACAACAGTTAAATTCTTTATTTTCTTTTATTCACAATTCATTTCTGCTTTTTAATATCAAACTTTCTGAACGATATATTTAACTTAATGAAACAAACAGATTAAAAGCGATTAATATTTAGATGTATTGTTTTGGAGTTCAGGTTGAATTGAAAGGATGTATTTATAAACCTAATTTTAACTGTAATCATAAAAATGGAATGCAAATATACTTCATCTCCAGGATGATGATGAGGAGGATGAAGATGGAGACCTTTCAAAGTATGACTTGGACGCTAGTGATGAAGATGAGGATAAGAAGGAGGAGAAGAAGAAGGGCAGTCGCTCGGGCTCGTCCCGCTCTCGCTCTTCTTCTCGCTCCTCCAGCTCCGCCTCACGGTCCAGGTCCAGGTAAACGGGTACAGGTCAAAGGGTAACAACGGGCAAAATGTCAGTATCAGCGCTCTATTCCATTTATGCTTTGAATGATCAAAAGTTATTGTCTTGTAATTTTTTTTGTTGTTTTCCCCCCCACCCTAAAACCCACCCCAGTTGTTAGCCATTAGATGTATTTAATCTTCTTTAGCCAAAACAAAACTGCATTGATCTAAGCACAGTCAGAGGTGGAATGCATTCAGAAATTATAGTTAATTAAAATGCATCATGATCAACTGTTTAAAATTGTATTGTACAAATGACCAAGGTACATATTCTGAATATTTGTTGCAGTCTAACCTGGTGTCAGTTATATTAAATTAGGGTTGCCTGTTTTGTTCAGCAATTTGATAAGTTTTGGCTGTTTTAAATTTATTTTAGAAATGCATTTAGATTTTTTATTTGAGAAGTAAAACTGATTTTATGAAAGTCTTCCACCTCTGATTGCTGCATGCTCTAATAATAAAGTGTAGTTGTATAGTATTTTCTCTATATACTGTATTATTTGAGACAGAAATGTAACTTGAGCCATTCAAGTGTATTTTTAGGTGTAAAGCCTCCTAATCCTGTAATGACAGATGAAGTAACCTGTCTCTGTTGTCACAGTATTGAGATGATTGGAAAGGGTTTGTTTTGTGTTCCAGGTCCCGCTCTAGAAGCTCGTCCAGCTCCAGGTCTGGCTCTCACTCCAGGTCCCGTTCCAGGTGAATGAGGTGACATGCACTCTCCCTCTGAGAGTGGATGTGTGGGGCAGACGCCCTGCTCAGTCCTTTGGCCTAGTTTAACTTTCACTGTAGCATAAAACAGGCCAAACTCTTATGACTTATCTTATCAACTAGAATAGGTTTGGCTAATTACAAATGAATAGAAATGAACAAGACTAGAAACCCTGGGGCTTAATCAAGCAGCTCTTACCAGTATTATACCTGAAAACACTGTTATCCAAACTCTGATGTATTTGAAGGCTGTTGAGAGCTGTTAGATTAACCCATGCAAGTGGAGTTGATTGTGACCTTACTGACCCCTGCACTTGGTTTATCCTTTCACAAGATCCAGCTCCAGGTCTGGAAAGGGCTCATCACGGAAGGCCTCCCGCTCGCCCTCCTCTTCCCCCGAGAGGACACTCAAACGCAGTCGGTCCCGGTCCTCTTCTGGAGGAAGGAAACGCAGGCGCTCTAGATCTCATTCGTCCGAAAGGTTTGGGTTTATGTGGAATACCACAGTGGCACAGATCATACTTCTGTTGCCTTCTTTTGGAATTTGCAATTGACATTTTATCATACCTGGGCATTTTTATCCTATACTGGTGTTATTGTGATTTTTGTTCAGTATTAATAACTAATGAGATGTAATTTGGTTTACTGACCTTGTACTTCTTCCCTTGTGTTCATGTTTGCAGGAGGCGTGGGGAGTCCTCTGGGTCATCAAATTCTGGCTCCAGTTCAAAAAAGAAATAACTTTAAACAGCCTATGAACACATGAGAAAACAAAAGGAACCCCAATACCAGTGCATGTTGTGTTGCAAGATATCAAATGCTCCCACTCAGTACACTGTTGATCTACTTTCTTAAAGTAACATTTATACTTTTTTGTCCTTTGAGAAAATGCAGTACAACCCAGTCTATCCACAAGTCTGTAACTGTAGGTGTCCAGAGCATAAATGTTAAGAATGAATTCTGTGGAAGGTTTTCACAAAGTCGATTCTTCTGTGTAGTAGTGTCATTGTAGTACAAAGTTCACTTTTTAAAATGCTAGAGAAACACTTGATGAGATTTTTTTTTTCTCCTACAATTAATTTTATAGAAAAAAGTTGAACAATGTAGCAATGTTATTATGGCCTTTTGTTTTTGAAGGTAAGTATTCATATTTTTTGAATCAATGTAATACTTTTTTGTTGACTATAGTTCAGATTTTGTTGCATTTCTTTAAAACAAATTACTACATTTTTGTCACTGCAAATAGGTAACTATTCACAATTTCAAAATAAGATTAGCAACAACTAATTACCCTTCTACAGTAGTATTCAACAGTACAGTGTGTTAATGGTGAAGCATCACTATGTACACGTGTAAATAAAACAATTTAAAACATGTTTGTCTGAAGCTTATTTAATGCACTATTCCTTTTATACTTGGGCTTATATAGTATCTATGGTTGCCAACAGGTGGCAGTACACCGTGTCGTACAGGTTTTGGCTTGATTTTATCTTTCTCACTTCCTCAAGCCTGACACAGGTGAAAGACGTGACTGTTTAAGAGTGAATGAGTGAATTAAACGGACTTCTTTGAGAGGATTGGCCCATCTGCTGTGGACTCTTCAGACGGCTTAGGCTGGTGTTACATTTCGCTCTAATAGAGCAAACGCCACACAGATAATGGTTTTTTGACGAGTATAAATTATAATACTTGGACCCAATGCGCCAACAGCAGCTGGGCTACACAGGAGGTCCCAACTTCGATAACGTGGCAAATGTCATTTACAATTATATTCTCCCTCTGAAGTTGAGCAGCAGCTTGTCCCCAGACTGTATCTGCCACATCAGTCTTGAAGTGCACCTTGTGCAGTGGAGCAGATAACATTTGTACAATGGGCGGTCTTTAAGTCCCACCTCCCGGCGTAAAGACTCGTGCGCTTTTACGCAGCGCACTCAGTCTCCAGCGCCTTGGAGTAGGAGTAGCAGAGGTTTATGTCACTCACATGGCTCATCATCTGCCCGCGTGTTTGTCTCTCCCGGCAGGATGACAGGGGATGCGTGTGATTCCCTGGAGGACTTTCAAGCGACTTTTGGAGACATGCTGAGCTCCAACATGTCCAAGACTCAACACGGGGACAATATCACCAAGAACTCCAGCTGTAGATCCGTTTCAGTCGGATTCCCAATTACTATGATGGTGACTGGGATGGTGGGCAACTCCTTAGCACTTATCCTAGTATATATCTCCTACAGAAAGAAAGAAAACAAAAGAAAACGGTCTTTCCTGCTCTGCATTGGTTCATTGGCTTTTACAGACCTTTTTGGACAGCTTCTAACAAGCCCTATAGTAATATCAGTTTACAGAGCCGACTTGAAATGGGACCGAATCGACTCTTCTGGCTATTTGTGCCCTTTCTTCGGTGTTTGCATGACAACTTTCGGGCTGTGCGCTCTGTTTATGGCCAGCGCAATGGCAATAGAAAGAGCCACGGCCATAACAAACCCTCACTGGTACTCGAACCACATGAAAACCAGCTTGACCAAACAGACTCTAGCTGTCATCTGGTGTCTCGTGTTGCTCTTTGCGCTTTTGCCCATCGTTGGAGTCGGGAAATACACGCGTCAGTGGCCCGGGACGTGGTGCTTCATCAGCACTGGGGACAGAGAGGTTCCAGGCAACATGTTTTTCGCCATCACTTTTGCTGCACTTGGGATTTTCTCGTTGCTTGTTACACTTTCCTGCAATGTCGTGACAATACGTGGGTTGATCTTACGGTGTAAAACCAAATCTGGCACATCCCATTCCTCCAAACAGTGGGAAAGACTCACTACAGAGACTGTCATTCAGCTGTTGGGAATCATGTGCGTCTTGCTGATATGCTGGTCTCCTTTGCTGGTAAGATTTCTTCCATGACATATTTGTTCCTATAGTTTATAACCAGAGGAAACTCGTGTGTGTTTCTTGCGTGAGAGGAGACAGTTGTGTTGCCAGATTAGCTTTAAATTTATTGTTTTATGAATGCAGTTTTGTAGCTCTTTTATAACACAACATTTTCTTTTTTCTCAAGCCATACCAGTCCTGAAACAATACCCCCTCTGAAACACACGCTGCTGTCATTTACAATTATGGGCCAATCCACTTAGTAGAGTCCTGCTGGAAGGGTCTGCTGGAGATGCTGAGCTCCTGCATTGTCAGTTACATATTTATTAGTCCCTCTGTGGATATTAATAGAAACACACATGACTGCAGGAGCATAGAGACATGTGGAAAGTTACTGGTGGCTGCTCTGATTCATGAAAATTGCAATAAAGTGAGAATAACCTTCTGAATATTAAAGATGTGTGTGTGTGTGTGTGTGTGTGTGTGTGTGTGTGTGTGTGTGTGTGTGTGTGTGTG